>JNBR01001841.1:0-44240 GCA_002081595.1 Achlya hypogyna | reverse complement strand
GACATTCCTCGGCAACAACATTACGGCCTTTTATGTCAACCAACAGCAATTCGCTCTTCTGTCGACCATCAACGAGTCGGCCATTCGGTCCATCGCCGATATCAGTCATCTTCCGCTCTTTTCCAACATATCGACAAGCACCTGCCGCGGGCAGTTTACCGTGCGCCGCCTTCTGGGCAAGTACGACGTGTGCTACGTCTCAGAGCCGACGAACTCTCACGCAGTGCGCATCGGCGTGCCGGCCGTCGTGGGTCTCGTCGTTGCGGCCGTCCTCGTTACCACCACCGTCGCCTGCCTGTGTGTGCGAAAGCGCGATGAGATGCGCCGTGCTCGCGCCGCCAAGTGGTACGATGACGATGACGGGCGGTTCTTTGCCGTCGCCGACAGTACGCGGCTCTACTACGACGTGCGCTTTGACGACGCACTGCGCGAATTTCGCATTCCCGTGGACGATCTCGAGCGCGACGTGGTCATCGCCAAGGGCGGCTTCGGCGTCGTGTACCGCGCGACCCTGCGCGGGGAGACACCCGTGGCAATGAAGCGCATGTTGCCGACGGTGGTGGACAGTGCCGAGGCCGTGGACGAGTTCATGAAGGAGATTCGGCTGTACGCGCAGCTGACGCACCCGAAGATCGTTCAGTTCGTGGGTATCGCTTGGTCGACGCTGCACAACATCTCGATGGTCACGGAGTTCATGCCGCATGGCGACGTATGGAGCCTCGTCGAGGCCAACAAGGACGCAGTGACATCCTGGCTTACACCCATGCGCCAGCTCAACGAGCTGCAGTCCCGACCGCGCCACCACACTTCGTCCACGCAAAGCAGCACCATGAGCGAGCTTCTCGCTGCAGACGCAACGATTGTACACTCTGCGCCGCGCGCTGGAGCCTCTCGGCTCGCCATTGTGACCGACGTGGCTGATGCGCTCGCGTATCTGCACAGCTTTGCGACACCGGTGATCCACCGCGACATCAAGGCCCGCAACGTGCTCCTCGGGCCGCAGTACGAAGCCAAGCTCACAGATTTTGGCACGAGCCGGCTGCGCATGGATGAGCTCACGATGACGGCTGAGATCGGTACGACGGCCTGGATCGCCCCAGAGGTATGCAGTACCCTAACCTCGTTAAGGGTATGAAAATGCCTGCCTAGGTGCTCAAGGGCGTACGGTACACGGAGAAGGCCGATATCTACTCCTTCGGAGTCATGATGTCGGAGCTCGACACTGTTGAGGTGCCGTACTCCAGTGTGTACCTTGAGCCCGGCTGCACCCTCACGCTTGCACGGGCCCGAATTGCGATGCTCGTCTCAACCGGGGAAATTGTCCCGTCATTCACGGAGGCCTGTCCAGGCTCTATCGTGGCCGTGGCACGGCGCTGTCTCGCGTTCAACCCCGAGGGACGCCCAACAGCGCAGGAGCTGGCAGCCATGCTTCAGCAGTGCCAAATGGCTTTGCTGCGCGAAGGATCCTAGGCGCGAATATATGTTATTTAATAGAGTTTATCGCATGGCAGCTGAACCTCGCTGCCATCTCTCACAGGCCAGTTGCACAGACGGCCGAGATCACAAGAGCTTGGTCGAATCTCTCTCGAGTCATGTCATCGTGGGACGAGTGTGCGGGAAGTTCACCGGCCCCATCGTTGGCAGTGATGGCCGTGACCTGGGCTGAATCAGCGGCGCCTGTCCCTTGCAGCAGCGCATGGTGAAATCGAACGCAGCGTTTAAGAACGAGTCAGCTGCAATGTCGTGAACGTCCTACATCGTTGATCATCTGAGCATTGAGACTCGTTGACTCATGATAACACTGGCATCTGCCACCGCCTGAGAGCGCAAGGAGCACCTGATTTCGGATCGTAGGTGCTATTTTTATGTTTGGAGAAACTACAACAAATGAAGGCACTAAAACCACCCAAGTTAACAGCTCTTTAACACCTCGGTGGCAAAGCGAACGATGACGGCCGCTAGTCGGAGTCGTATGCGGCAATGACAAATGGGTTACTGTCCAAATGGGTTGCTGGTGCAATTCGTGCGAACCGACATCGCATGTGCGCCTTATCGAGGCTTGCCAAACGGCACCGCGATTCTACGTATCCCCAGCGTCGTTGTTGACACTATACACGCCGTTTGTATTGAAAGGAATATCACGCCGAGAAGGTTCGCGATGCTAATGCTTCGTCCATAGCACATTTGTGGTGCACCCACACATGATTACCCGCCCCAACGTAGCGCTGCAGTCGTCGCGAACCATGAAGTCGGGGTGGAAGTTGCGTCGATTTAGGTAAGGCACAGGCGTCGGTGCGGGTTTCCCTGCCCGAACCGTTGCGTGACCAGCAAGTTGAAGCCCAAGCGCCCATCAACACAAGGTGACCAATCAGTCGCGGCGGGATGGAGTGGCTCAGGCTCTGGTCACGGTCACTGAACCGTGTCGCACCTGCTGGCACGCTGACCTGATCCCACCCCCCCGCGAGCTGAAGGTAACTCACGGCAAAAACGAGGAAGCACAGCGAGATGAAGCCACCGATCACCACGGCGCTAGGCCTGCTCACTGTGGCCATCGCGGCGGCCTACGACGTCAACTTGGACCCACGCCGAGCGACAGCGTCAGGCCCGGTTGTGCGCGTTGCTGCCTCGACCTTCACAACTGACTGCACCGGCGTCGTCTTCGCCCCCCAGGCCGACTTCGTTGTACCCGACCAGCCCTCCTGTGTTTGGTACCCCAACGGCACTGTGTGGCGAGGAGCAAACAAGACGGACGAGTTCATGATTGGCTCCCAGCGTGTGAATCGCACGGGCAACGTCAAGAATGCTGTCTACGGAGGCATGACGATCGATGTCCTCGGCATCCTCCCGACCAAGGCGCCCGTAGTGTACGTAGGCACAAATGTACCCTTCCCTCTCATGCGTCGATGGCTCTAGCGTTTTAGACAACGTCGGTTTGCGCCAACTCAACACGTCACTCAGCGTCGGGATCGATGGAATCAACGTCGGAGTCCTGGCATTATACCTCTGGAACAACAATCTCACAAACGTCGTATCAACCTTCAACGGAGACTTGCAAGAGCTATACCTTGCTAACAATTCAATCTCGTCCGTTCGCATCCAAGCCAGCGGCCTCAATATCCTGTACTATGGTTGCTCCTCGGTTCGCATGGCTGACCCGAAAGCAGGGACCTCACAGGCAACGACCTCAACGACGCCACTCTCAACGCTTCGTTTCTTCCGCCAACTATGTCCATATTGTACACTACTCCGCCACACACCTGCCATAACACTCCATGGGTAGATCCCTCGGCGCAAACGCCCTCACTAAAGTGCCGCTGCTGGCACGATGGCCGCAACTCGCCACTCTGTTCGACTTGTCACCGTGGTATTCAACTAATGAAACTCGTGAATAGCAATCTCGCAAGAAACAACATCGCGTCAATCGAAGGCGTCGAATGGCCACCGGGCTTGCGAGGACTGTAGACCAAGCCCGACTCTCCGAAGTCTTACGTCTCGGTAGGCACTTGTACGGAAATGCAATCTCGGAGGTAGTTGCCGACTTCCCACCTTCGCTGCAAAGCCTGTACGCTACCTCCGCATCATTCTGGTAGCTCACGCCACAGCAGGTCGTTCGCCGAGAACCCCATCACAGCCTTTTATGCCAACGCGTCCCAATTTGCCCTGCTGGAACAAGTGAATGAGACCATCAAGGCCCCGACTGGCTGGCGGCCCCACCCGCTCTTCACCACCATTACCAACACATCGTGCCGGAAGCACTTGTACACGCGCCTTCTCTTCGACAAGTACCCTATCTGCCTGCTACCCGACACGGCATCCGGGATAACTGCCGCACCCGCGACGCACTTAAGTTGGGGCCTCCTCTCAGCACTCATCCTCCTTGCGATCGCCGTTACGGCAGCCGCGGCGTACGTCATTGTCCGTCGTCGCAAGCCGCGCACCAAGTGGTACGACGACGATGACGGACAGTTCTTTGCCGTCGCCGACAGCTCGCGGCTCTACTACGACGTACGCTTTGATGACGCACTGCGCGAATTTCGCATTCCCGTGGACGATCTCGAGCGCGACGTGGTCATCGCCAAGGGCGGCTTCGGCGTCGTGTACCGCGCGACCCTGCGCGGGGAGACACCCGTGGCAATGAAGCGCATGCTGCCGACGGTGGTGGACAGTGCCGAGGCCGTGGACGAGTTCATGAAGGAGATTCGGCTGTACGCGCAGCTGACGCACCCGAAGATCGTCCAGTTCGTGGGTATCGCTTGGTCGACGCTGCACAACATCTCGATGGTCACGGAGTTCATGCCGCATGGCGACGTATGGAGCCTCGTCGAGGCCAACAAGGACGCAGTTACGTCCTGGTTCGAGCCCATGGTGCAGGGCGGTGTGCGCAAGCTCAAAGCGCTCATTTCCTCCCGTCGACGAACGGCGTCGTCCCAAAGCGGGTCGGCGACGGAATCGGGCGGCGCAACATACTGTGGCTCCGCTGACATGCTGCGCGACGAGGGCGCCACCCGCATGGCTATCGTCACCGACGTGGCCGATGCGCTCGTGTACCTGCACAGCTTTGCGACACCGGTGATCCACCGCGACATAAAGGCCCGCAACGTGCTCCTCGGGCCGCAGTACGAAGCCAAGCTCACCGATTTTGGCACGAGCCGGCTGCGCATGGATGAGCTCACGATGACGGCCGAAATTGGAACTTCAGCCTGGATTGCCCCCGAGGTATGGCCCATCCAGGCCACAAGGCTAAGGTATGACTCTGCCGGTCTAGGTGCTCAAGGGCGTACGGTACACGGAGAAGGCCGATATCTACTCTTTCGGTGTCATGATGGCTGAGCTCGACACCGTCGAGGTGCCATACTCGAACGTCTATCTAGAGCCCGGCTGCACGCTGGCTCTTGCGCGGGCCCGCATCGCAATGCTGGTGGCCACCGGTGAAATCGCACCGACGTTCACAAAAGCATGCCCCGCAGGGATTGTGACAATTGCCCGCGCCTGCCTTGCCCACCAGCCCGAAGACCGCCCCACAGCCTCGGAGCTCACGCTCATGTTGCGTGAACAAAACCGGAAGAAGCACGGCAGTTTTGATGCCGCGCTCGCGCCGTGTCGCGAGTAGAGTAGTCTAGATTAGTGTAGTTTGTGTAGGCGATGCAACTAAAGTATTAATAACGTCAAGATCCTTTATCCATGTCGTAACTCGTGTGTAGTCATCACGGCATTACGCGCCGGCCGCACGCTGCATACGGTAAGACTCCGGTGTCGGTCCTTGCATCCCCGTGCATGTGCCGAGAGACGACGCGGTGGCGGTGACGAGCGGTGCCACGGACGCGGTGCAAGCGGCGGAGCAACCACGCCCATCGATCACGCCAGGCGCGTGCGATACCCGAGCCAAGCTTCTGGCTGGTGTTCTGATGGCGCCACAGGGTGCGGCGGTCGCGTGCCGCGGAATTCTTCGAAGTTACGTAATGGCGCTCGTTGATTCGCGCGTTATCGAAGTTACTGCAATAGACTTCGAATTTCACGTCACGGGACGTGTACGCGCGACACCCGAGTCCGACTTTAACGGGTATGGATTCAACCACCTGTCGCAGCTCGGGTGCAATCGCCGCGACCAGTTCCTCTCCTTCATTGCCAGCATGCAGTGGTCGTACTTGGTGGTGTTGCCCGCCGCGCTGGCGGCCGCAGACCCACGCCTCGGCACCGCAACAACCAATATGTCAGTGACCCAAGCCACCTTCACAACACTCTGCGACGGCGTCGTCTTCCCGGCCGACCCGACGTTCGCTGTGCCCGACCAGCCCTCGTGCGTCTGGTACCCGAATGGCACGGTCTGGCGCGGTGCCAACAAGACCACCGAATCGATCTTTGGCGAAAAAACGGGCAACATTAAGAACTCACTGATTGACACGCCCCACGTTGACTTCGTCGCGTTCCTCCCCAATCAGGCGCCCGTCACGTACGTTGATGTGGTGTCCGACCGTCGCTCACGCTCTCGATCGATAGGGTCCTCGCCAACCTCGGCATCAGTCGCCTCAACCGCAGCTTCACCCGCGACTGTGAAAACATCCGCCTCGAGACGTCGGCCCTGTAAGTCCAAAACCGCTACTACGATGCTCACGGATGCAGGTACATCCCCAACAACAACCTCACGAATCTCGACGTGGCATTTGCAAGTCCAATGGTCATGCTGTACGGACGTGTCGCCGTGGCGATGGCTGACATGGTGGGATAGGGACGCACGCAACAACCAGATTTCGAGCGTCAATGTCAACGCATCAGGCCTGACCACCATGTACGTTAATACGCTACCACCAACGCGGAACTCACGGTGTGAGCGTGCTAGGTGGCTCAGCGGCAACCCTATCGTCGAGACGACGTTTGACGGATCTCCGCTGCCGCCAGCTCTCGTCGAGATGTACGCTGAGGCTAGTGTCGCAAGAAATAACAACCCAAGTAGAACCATGAGCTATGCCAACCTCAAGCGCCTTCCCACGTCCGTGCTCATCCCCTCGCTCCAGCGCCTGTACGCATCGTGCACCCGCAGAATGCACTGAGATTCATTCGATGTAGTCGCGCCAGCAACAACTCGATTACGTCCATCGGGGACATCACGTGGCCATCGGGCATGACCGAGATCACCCTCGAAAACAATTCCATTTCGTCAGTTGTCGCCAACTTTCCGCCGACACTACGGACCTTGTACGGAGCGTGTCGCTGATGCCGCTCATCGTAACGTCTTAGGAGTCTCTACGGCAACCCAATCGTCACGTTTTACGCCAACACATCGCAGTTCAAGGTGCTCTCCAAGCTCGCTAACTGGCAACGCACGAACGAGTCGCGGCCCGTGGTCAGCGTCGAGCTCTCGGGGGTATCGTGCCGAGGCCACATCGGAGTCCAAGCCATCCCCAACACATCGCTATTCATCTGCATCCTCCCGGACGATAAGACGGCATCGTGGTCGACGATCATCGGCGTCGGTGTCGGTGTCCTGGTCCTCGTGGTCTTTTGCACGGTGGTGGTTGTGCGCCTTCGTCGGCAAAGGCGGCTGCAACAGCAGTGGTGGTACCACGAGACCGCCGACGACGCCGAGGCCGCCGCCGAAACAGAGCGGCTGCACCACGATGTCCGCTTCGACGATCGGCTCCAGGCGCTGCGGATTCCCGTGGAAGACCTCGAGCGCGACGTGGTCCTTGCCCGTGGCGGCTTTGGCGTCGTATACCTGGCGACGCTGCGCAAGAAGGAGCGGGTGGCGATGAAGCGACTTTTGCCGACTTTCGTCGCAAGTGCGCGCGCCATCGACGAGTTCATGCACGAAATTCGCATTTACTCGACACTCAGCCATGACAACATCGTCGCCTTCAAGGGCGTGGCATGGAGCAACTCTCGCAACATCACCATTGTCATGGAGTACATGCCCTACAGCGACGTGTGGAGCCTTCTCCTGAAGAACAAATGGGTCACGTCGTGGCACCAGAAAATGCAGCACGACTCGATGCGGGGGCGCACGACAATGGGCATGGTCAAGGGACCCGACTTTGGCGTCTCCAAGATGGATGTCGCCCGGTCTATCGCTGCTGCGCTGAGTTACCTCCACGGCTTGGATACCCCTGTGATCCACCGCGACATCAAAGCGCGCAACGTGCTTCTCGGGCCCGAGTACGAAGCTAAGCTCACGGACTTTGGTACGAGCCGGCTGCGTGTCGACGACCTTACGATGACGGCCGAGATCGGCACCGCAGCGTGGATCGCTCCCGAGGTGAGGAGCGCCGCTGGATCGCCGAGGACTCACCTTGCGATGTAGGTGCTTAAAGGCATTCGGTACACTGAGAAGGCTGACATCTACTCGTTTGGGGTCATGATGTCGGAGCTCGACACGACGGAAATCCCGTACGCCAACATGTTCATGGAGCCCGGCTCAACGCTTACGCTCGCCCGAACGCGCATCGCTATGCTTGTGGTCAACGGGGAGCTGCGACCGGGGTTCCGGAACCAGTGCCCGTCGCGCGTGGCCCGCGTGGCCCGGCGCTGCCTTTCGTTCAATCCGGAGCACCGCCCAACGGCGGTAGAGCTCTGTGAGCTGCTCGGTGAGTGTGAACCTCCGCGTAACGAGACTCCGAGCCTCTTCTCCGCTGAGTTTCTTCGGGGCCATTGAAGCGCCATCCTTAAGTTATCAAATCTAGACTAGTTTTTTTGTTTTAGAGCATGTCCTGCGTCCTTGGCTACAAGACGGTGCCCGATGACTCCATGAACGGCTGCCACGCTTGCGAAGGCGCAGTGGGCGGGTCAACCATGTGCTACGGGATACAAGTAAGCCGACGGAGCCAATGGGCGATGCAAACCGGGGGAATGCGACTGCCTTTGCCGTCAAAGACGAGGTGCGAATCCCACGCGAATCTACGGAAGTGCTATCGACTGCGAAGGAAAGCAGCCTACCGAACTGCGACGAGCGAGTCCATGGTCATTTGCGCTTCGTGCAAAGGAAACACAGGTTGCGGTGTCGTTGGCTCTGGTGCGATTGCTTGTGCAGGTGGCGGGGACGGTGGACGCATGGCTTGCGTTCGCGCCGCTTGAACATCGGCGACTGCAGTCTGCGCGGCTTCATCGGCGGCGGTCCACGCTTGAAGACACCGCTTCTGTTTCAGTTCGAGAAGTAGCCGCACGCGCGTGCTTAAAGCTTCGTTTCGCATGCGCTGCTTTGCAGTCAGTGGCGACTTGGCGCTCGGTGAGGCAGGAACCTTGAACGGTATGCGTCGGTGAAGGTTAGGAAGGGTACTTTCAGCTACCTCGGTGGGTGGAACTGATGCCGCTACTGGTGCGTCCGGAGGGCTGTCGAGGCCCTTGAGAATGACAGTCTGGGCTTTGGTCCGCTGGCGTAGCACCTGGCGGTACTTCTATTAGAGGGCAGTGAGCGGTGGGCCGCACTAAATATGACGACCTTCTTCTTCGCCACGCGTTTGGCCAGGCGCAATGCTTTCGTGTAGGTCTCGGTATCTTTGAAAAAGGTTGCATCAAAAGCTCGAAGCTGTTCCATGCCATTATGTAGAGCGGCTGCCCGGCGGTCCAACTGCAGTTTGGCCCGGGCATGGCCATGGTCGTCCTTTTGGCTCGCAAGTGCGGCCTCGAGATGAGCCATATCGCGTTGGAGCAGCTTGCACTCTTTGACCGTCTTCAATCCCCATGCAATATTTTGCCGTAGCTTCTGCATCGTGATCTCGGCGGGAGGTTCTGGATTTGTCGGGTGAATGTGGCGGTCCGTGAACTGCCGCAGCCAAACGCTGTCGGGGTCCACAAAGCGCGGTGGGGCATGTGGACGCGGTGGTGGCGGTCCAAAGTGGATGCCACGCGGGGGAAGCCCCGGTAGCTGCGGCGCACGGAACCACGCTGGTGGTGGTGGCGGCCGCCCGTGCATCCGTTTACGGGTGTTTGAAACCTTTGTTTTAAACATGGGATGAGCCAAGGACAAGGTTTTAAACAGTACATTTTCATAGATCCATCCACCGTCAGCACTATGCAAACATGCCATTGAGGTTTCCGGGAAGCCATTCAAGACAGCAAGGGATGTACGCTTGACGAACGATGGATAAACAAATCCAAACAGTGCAGACAGATCCGCTGGAGACCTTTACCGTCGTATGGGCCAAATCCTACAATCTAGTTGCGTGTTGTTATCCTGGCACACTGCACAAAATGATGTTTGAAATGGTGCTTATCGATTGGTCAAGAACTTGAACCAATCACAGCGCTCTGTCTCTTGACGAAGGCCATGACGGATCGATCTTCAGAACAGCACCACAGAATTGTGGATACAGCGTGAAGCAATGCGACACCACGGCTTGCCAGTCCACAACGAGTAGCCTCCTCGTAGCTTCCACGCCTCGAAGCGTCCCGGTCCTCCCTCCAACGACGGACGGTGCGTCGGGTGCGGCCGGTTGACCATGCCCATCGCACGACGTCAGCTTAAAATCTCGTGCCTGCGACACCCGCAGACCTTTCGCATCGTCGCTGGCGTGGCTCTGGCAACACCCACGGCTCTGCCACGACACTGCGGTGGGTTTATCTGATCGGTGTCTTTGGCTCTGGGAGATGCCGGCTCGAGCACCTACCCCTTCGCATGCGTCGTGGGCTGGACGGGTTGGGTTTGCAACCCACGACCGCGCGCTCCACACCGCGTGCGCATGGGAGGCCGAGCCACTCGCCCACCTCAACATAAACACGAGCCAGGGTCTGATATTCTGGCGGGGCGACGGCTCAAGATCGTCACCCGACTTGAAGCGTACCCAATCAGCACCCACGATTGTAGAAAATTAAACCAATCAACGTTGCGGACGACCAGTGGTCAATTTCGATCTTGCCATTTGTATCTATGTCTTCCGTCCTGATCAGACAGTGTGTTTGTAATACAATGGCGTTGGTCACCTGTGGTCTTGGGCCAAGCAAATGATGCACGCTGGTAGAAAGGCACAACGGCGGTAGTACGACATTCTTCACCCATGGCAGCACCACGGCCGGTGGCGGCGTGGGGCCTGCTCCTGGCCAGTCTCGCCCTCGGCCTCGACGTTCGCCAGGGCCTCACCTCGGAAGTCTACCCAGTCACAGAGGCCACGTTCACGACACACTGCGATAACATCACGTGGAGCGAAGCGGCATACGAGGGCGATTACATCCCCGATCAAACGTCGTGCGTTTGGTACCCTGACGGCACGGTGTGGCGAGGTGCCGTGAAAACGTACAGCTCACGCCAGGGCACGACGGGCTGGATTAAGAATACACTTGACGGCTCGATGACGGTCGAGTTCGTCGCATTCCTCCCCAATACGGCGGCCGTCATGTAGGAGATTGCTGGCGGTGCTCTCTGATGCGACAGACTCAATAGCAAACTCGACAACCTTGGCATCAAGCACGTGAATGAAAGCCTCAACACAGATATCCATGGCGTCCCTCTCGTCGCCAAAACGATGTACGATGCCGGAGATTCCTGCCCTGCAGCTCATGAACGTTATCCCATGTAGCCAGCTAATGGGGAACCAGATCACAATTATCAACATCACGCTCAGTGACACCGTCACTATGCTGTGTGTGCCCACTCGTTATCAAGCCCTCACTTAATGTTGTAGCAACCTTCCAAGGAATCGCATTTCCAGTGTGCGCATACGTGCCCCCGCGCTCACCGAGCTGTGCCAAGAAGCTTTGCACCAGTCATTCTTACATTCAACTAGGAATCTACGCGATAACAAGCTCACCGACGCCTCGTTCGCTTCCGGTCCCCTTCCGCCATCCGTCAATCTCTTGTGGGTACTGCCGTTGCGCTGATCTGCTGACGCTGTGGAATTTTAGGGATATGAGCAACAACTCTCTCACTCAGGTTCCACCACAAGTCTTGACGAAAGACCTCGTCAACATGTTTGGCACCAATTTTGGAGGCAGCGCTGCTCATGCTACTGCTTAGTTCTCTCAACAACAACGCCATTCAATCGATCGATGGCGTCGAGTGGCCGCGCAATCTCCAGATGCTGTACGGCGTCGCAGTCTCTCGGCAGCTGGTGATGCTGGTTGGCGATCTAGGTCTCTATGGAACAATTCGATCCGCCAGATTCATGCCAACTTTCCAGCCACATTGACGCACTTGTACAAACGCCCTCCATGCCATTCCTGTATCACGTACCATGCTACGACTAGATGCCTCGCCGGCAACCCCATCTCGGCCTTTTACGCCAACCAGTCACAATTCAACCTCCTGAGCAAGCTGCTGAATCCAGCGCCGACGACGGTTGCGACGAGCAACGACTCGACCATATCGGTCATCGACATGTGTGGCAACGTGCTCTCAACGACCCTCACGAGCGTCGATTGTGCCGGCCACGCCAGCACCAAGATGCTTTTTGGCGTGTTCCCGATATGCTTGGTCGCTGACGCAGCGTCGCCATCGTCCATCCCGACTTCAACGATCGTCATCCTCGCGCTCTCATTGGCATTGCTCGGGGTACTCGGGTGCCTCTTCTATCGCATGTGTCACAAGAAGAAGTGGTTCGAGGAGACTGAGGAGCCACCCGTCACTGGCCTCGCGGACAGCTGCCGCCTCTACCACGACGTGCGCTTCGAAGAAGCTTTTCAAGCATACCGGATACCCGCCACCGCCCTTGAGCGCCGGCGCATCCTGGCGCGCGGCGGCTTTGGCATCGTGTACCTCGCTGCGTACCACCCGGTGCCGACGAGCTCCCACCGCACGTACGTAGCCATGAAGCGATTGCTGCCATCGTTCGTCGACAACCCTCACGCCATCGACGAGTTCATGCAGGAGATTCGGGTGTACGCCCAGCTCACTCACCCCAAGGTTGTCCAGTTCGTCGGGATCACGTGGACTACGCTATACAACATGAGCATCGTCACCGAGTACATGCCGTACGGCGATGTATGGAGCCTGCTCTTGGCCAACCCCAAGGTGCCGTCGTGGGAGGCGCCAATGATCGCCGACTCGGTGCTGCCGGCCAAGGACATCCAGTCGCTCGGGTCCGCCCACAGCTTCACGGGCGAACCATGGAGGTCGGCACCGACGATCTCGTCCGACACGTCGAGCTGCTTTGCCCGGGGGGCGTCCAAGCTTGGCATTGCCATGGACATGGTCGAGGCTATGATGTATCTCCACGGGCTCGAGACGCCTGTGATCCACCGCGACATCAAGGCACGTAACATCCTTCTCGGCCCGCACTACGAGGCAAAGCTCACGGACTTTGGCACGAGCCGGGCGCGGGAAGACGAGATGACGATGACCGCCGAGATCGGCACTGCGGCCTGGATTGCACCGGAGGTACTACAACGCTGAAAAGGGGGCTGGGACCACGCCGTATAGGTGCTGAAGGGCATTCGATACGGCGAGAAGGCCGATATTTATTCGTTCGGGGTCCTCCTCTCGGAGCTCGATACGGGCGAAGTCCCGTATTCGCATGTGTACTTGGAGCCTGGATGTACCGTCACACTTGCGCGGACACGGATCGCAATGATGGTAGTGGGGGGTGAAATCGCCCCTCGCTTCACGCTTCAGTGCCCTTCTGGTATCTATGAGATAGCTCGGCAATGCCTCGCGTACAACCCAGACGATCGACCAGACGCTACCGAACTTTATGACCTCTTCCAGGAGTACCAGCACTTTTTTGAATCGATTTAAGTCCAAGTGAGAGTGCTGTTTGGAGCCAATGCGGTTTCCTCCACCTTGCGATAGCTCGTGGCTGCAGCGTCATACACGAAGCTTCGGTACTTGTTTCATGCTGCCCAACTCGCTCGAAATGAGAACGCTTGGCTGCATCGTCACTACCGGTACGTGTACTGTAGGGCCTGGAGTAGCTTTTGTTTTGCGCATACGTCGCGACCTACACCTTGAAGTGGCTCGGCGGTTCGAATCCATTTGCGCATGTCGGCCGAGTTGCTCTTTCGACTGATAGGGCAGCACTTGATCACATAAATAGCACAGTCTAATTTACAGCGTTTATTGATGGCAGAGCTCTGATGCGCCTAGATGTCATGCAACGAGCACGTTGCCAGAGTCTGTCTTCGTTCCCGTTTGGCTCGACGCGTAGGCTTCAATCGTGTCTTTCTCCGTCACCGTAAGTAGTTCGTAGCCCTCAACGGACTGCAGCAACTCTGGCGACTGGCAGCAGAGCAAGTGGTGCCAGTCGAGCGCAATATACCCGTTCATGTGGTGGAAGATGACACCGACGCGAATGTCGCCTTGCGGAATGCGCTGATCGCAAGACCGGCACTTGGACGTGCCCGTGGTGGCCCGGCCCAGGATTGGCGTGGCCTCGCGGGTCCACGGGTTGATCTCCATTGCCTTTGTCAAAACCGTTTGTCTGACACTCCGACGTTGAAGGTGTCGGTCGAAATTGTCCTCTCGAGACTTCCGCATGGATCGCATCTCGGCATTTTAACTCGGTTCTACTATACCCTGTGGTGCGACAACAGAAGTGCAAATTCGGGCAGTTGGCGCGTTTATCGCGCCACTTGTCCCACGCACCATACAAACTTGCAGTAGTAGGCTTCATTTTTTATAGGACATTCAGATTATGAATGCCCTTGTAGAGAAAACCGCCTTTGTACTTGAGGTTTGTATAGAATCTGTGAGTGTAGAGGCGAGTTGACATCACAAGCCTAGAAGTGTACCACTGCGGCCCAAGCACAATGAGTGGCCACCACCGCGGCCGAACCAGTGGCACCCCAATTCACGTTGCGAAGCAATTCCGGCCAAGAGCTCAGTTCCGGCCTCTGCAGTGCGCAGATTTTGCTTCACGCATTCATAAGTATCACGACGATCAATGGTTCGTCACGCACCACCTGTCGCGTTGGAACTGCTGGGGTATCCACTGGTAATGGGCCACGGCTGGAAGGCAGAGCTTGAGATTGAGTTCATGACCACTGCATCAACACGAGGCAACTGCGGCAAGCCCACAGCACTGCCAGTAATGGTACCGGTGCAAAATTTGTTGCCCATGGCTCCTCAAGTGGTCACCATGATATCGGGAGGGGCATGAGCCGGCGGCCGAGGTCCAGTGGTCCGTGCTTTCATGTAGCAGAAAGCCGCGACGGCTACACATTTCATTCTTTCGATGACACAACGTGTGCTAGAGAATTGGACATCCAGTCTGGCATTGCGGAACGGGGTCCCCCCGTTGCGTTTCCAACCAAGTATACAGAAACGAAGATAAAACTCGTTTTGGACGACCCGCACCTGTCAAATGGGGTCCCCGCACAAACCTCGGGATCATTTTTCCAGGGTATACAAACCACGAGTCAAATCCAACTACGAGCCACCTCATACGAATGCTGAGTCGGTGGAACGAAGAAATGGTTCGAACTTCGACAGCTGCGTTCCGGGCAGACGTGAGCCCATACAAAGACCAAGTTACTTTCGTGGCAGAGCTGGCGCCATTGCCACCAGCTCGCCAGCTCCCCTTGGGACACCCACCGTAGACGCCCCGGCTCCTGTTACTGCCCCTTGCTACTGTACGAGGCGGCGTCGTGGGCAATCTTCATTTGTGATTTGCCATGACCGCGGCGAGCACACCGAATCCAGTCGAGATGGTCATCACGCCTTCGGCTGCGGACGCCACAGCGCCGTCGCTGTTCCAGAAAGCCAAGACGTGGGCTCTCAGCCACAAGAAGATCGTCGGCGCGCTCGGTGCCGTTGCCATGGTTGGCACGGTTCTCGCTGCTGTGACCTCGGACCCGAGCGCTGCGAACTCGACGGGCGTCTCGACGGGTGCCAACGGCGCTGGTATCTGCTACGATTCGACGGAGAACCCGAAGGATTTGGACCGTCACTTCAGCATCATCAAACAAAAGTACTCGTCTGTGCGCACGTACCAGGTGACCTACGGCGGCACCAACATGATCGACGCGGCTGCCAAGGCTGGTCTCACCATAGCTGTCGGCGTTTGGATCAGTTCGGGCAACTGGGACTCGGAACTGAAGGCAGCCATTGAGGGCACGAAGCGCAACCCAAACACCGTCAAGGCCATCTACATTGGTAACGAAGAGCTGCACAAAGGCTGGGGCGCCGGCGATGTCATTGCCGCGATCAACAAGGGAAAAGGCGCCATTCGCGGTGCTGGTCTCAACACCCCGGTTGGCACGGTGCAAATCGATGGCGATTTTCTGCGCAACCCCGCGGTCGCTGACGCCTGCGACACCATCGGCGTCAACATCTATCCGTTCTTTAGCGGGCCTGAGTCGATCAAGGATCCCATGGGCGACCTAAACGCGCGTTGGGGCGCCATTACGTCCAAGTGGGGTGGCAAGGCGCGCATTACCGAGACAGGCTGGCCGACGCAGGGTGGCGACTACAACGGTCACCAGAGTAACTACGGAAACGCCCAAAGCTACTACAACAAGTTCAACTCGTGGGCAGCTTCGAACGGCGGCGACACGACCTACTACTTCATGTTCAAGGACGTAGCCAACAAGGGCGGCTATGAGACGTACTTTGGCCTCGCTGACTCGAACGGCAACTGGAAGTTCGAAGGCAACCCGCCGAACCCGCAGCCCCAACCTACACCGGCTCCCACGCCCCAGCCGACGCAGGCCCCTACTCCTCAGCCGACGCAAGCCCCCACGCCTCAGCCGACGCAGGCCCCTACCCCCCAGCCAACCCAGGCGCCCACCCCCCAGCCGACCCAGACTCCCACCCCCCAGCCGACACAGGCGCCCACGCCTTCGCCTACGCCCTCTCCCACGCCGAGCCCCACCCCGGAGCCGACAACCGCGACCCCGGAGCCGACTACCGCTACCCCGGAGCCGACGTCAGCCACCCCAGAGCCCACGACAGTCGAAGTCGTGCACAACTCCACTGGGTCCAGCAACACTACCATCGACCATCACTCGGGCTCGTTCAACTCGACGGACGTGATCGAGAACGTCGAAGAAGACAAGACGATCTTGGAAGGCTCGTCCTCGTCCTCGGCGGTCACACCCGGTGCAGCCAGTGGCAAGCCCGGCGCGGCGGGTGGCGCTCCTGGCGCCCCTGCTCCTAACATGAGCGGTGCCGAGACCCTGAACCAGAACAACGCCAACACAGGTGCCTCTGACACGTCGAGTGGCGGCAAGTCCGCCGTGTCGTACGTGCTCGGCGGCATGGCGCTTGTCGGTGTGGCCGCGGTCACCGTCTTGGTCGTGAACAACCGCCGCAAGAACCGCATGCTCGAGGACGAGAAAGACATCTTTATGCCGGGCCGCGACGACAGCATGGCCGTGCTGCAGACCCGCCGCAGCGCAATTGCGGTGTTGTAAGCCAACAAACCATTTTGCCCTTCAATATCTGTAGTTTTAAATACAATACTATATCTACCCTAACCCCATACACTCCGTTGTCTTTCGGCTACTAAAGTGTACTTCTGCTTCAGATCGGTGGCCGCAGCGCCTGCGCAGTTTTCATATGCCTGAGGAGCCCATTGGAGGTTTGGTAGTGCCACTTTCATTTCTGGAATGCACGATCTGGTGCATCATTCGGACCAGATCCGGCGATAAGAACTGGTTTCTTCGCTGCAAGTTTGATGGACAAAGACAGCTTGAAGTCCCAGCAGGCGCAGGTTTGTTTGGCTTGGAGAGTGAAGGCGGTGCACACTCCGCGGCGAGAGAGCCACCTTTGCTTCGGGAGGACGCTATCGGGCATGACGGGGAGGCGCTGACACTTGACGCGGCAGCGTCTCGTGGACCGACGGTAGACCAGAGGAAGATTCGTGGACCGTGCGGACAGCGTCGCCGATTGGTCCGATTCCTGACCAATGAAACAAATGAAGCGAAAGTCGGAGAGCATGACGGAGCCGACGCCGACGCTCGTGCTCACGCCGGACGAAGAGAAACTCTTCGCGTTCCTCCTGGACGTTGACAAGCAGAAGGCCGCGGGGCTCACGCTGCGCGTGGCTGGCGGCTGGGTTCGTGACAAGGTCGGCTTGCTCTGAGCGACGGAGCTCACGGCGTCCATAGCTTCTCGGCCGTAGTAGCGATGATATTGACATCGTGCTCGACACGATGACAGGCGCAGCCTTCGCCGAGCTCGTCAACACGTACGAGGTCCAGCACGGCCACGCCACCCACACCGTGGGCATCATCAAGGTTCGACATCCCGAGTTTGATTCCAAGTGCACCATCACACGATCCTAGGCGAACCCTGAGCAATCCAAGCACCTTGAGACGGCGACGATGCAACTCGGCAGCGGGTGGATCGATTTTGTCAACCTCCGCGCCGAAACGTACGCGGACAATGAGGCGCACCGGATTCCGAGCATGGTTCGCTCCATCACACTGACAGTCTACATACCCAAAGCAGGAGTTCGGCTCGCCGCTCCAGGATGCTGAGCGCCGCGACTTTACAATCAACAGCCTCTTCTACAACCTCAACACGCGCTCGGTTGAAGACTACACCGCGCAGGTTCCCCTATCCCCGCGCTTACCGGCTTATCGCCTCCAAGGGCCTGAAAGACCTTGCCGACGGAATTGTGCGCACGCCCCTTGAGCCGCGTGTCACGTTCCTGGACGATCCGCTGCGCATCTTACGCGCCGTGCGCTTTGCTGCGCGCTTTCAGTTCGAGCTCGAGGCCTCGCTCTGCGCAGCGTTGCGCCTTCCGGAAGTTAAGGTACCTGCCGGCGGCTTGACGCCATTCGACGCTGCCTAGGACGCGCTGCTCAAGAAGGTGTCGCGCGAGCGCGTCGGCAAAGAGCTCTCAGGCATGCTCGCCGGTACGCCTGCTGCCCCCCCGCCGCTCACGCCTGTGCCTAGGCACGTCGGCGCACCCAGACAGAGCGCTGGCGCTGTTGGCCGAGTTTGGCTTGCTTGAATGCGTCTTCGCCCTGCCGACACCGTGCCTGACGACCGCGCTGGAACCTGCTACGCTCCCGCCGGAGACATGGCCCCAGGCGTTGGCGTGCGCGCTGGCAATGCACCGGTAGGCTGCCTTAGCTCGGCGAGGCTAATGGGCGCCAGGCTCCTGCACGCGCGGAGCCCTGCCAACGTCAACACGGGCGCACTCGACGACGCAGGGCTCAACCGGTTCAAGATCGAGATACTCGCCGCCACTCTGCTTCCTCTAGCACCTTTTGTGACACTGCAAAAGAAGAAAACCGTCGCCGCACCGTACTGGATCATTCGCGACGGCCTCAAGGTACGCACCCCGCACTCGCCAACAACCCCACGTGGTGTAGCTTCGCGCCAAAGACGCCGAGGACGTGGCCAACGTCGTACACAAGACTGTCGATCGCTTTCGCGGTGTTGAACTCGACCGCGTGGCCGTTGGACTTCTCCTGCGCGACGTCGGCGACCTCTGGGGTGTCTGCGCCGACGTGGCTTTCGTCTACGACACCATTCTCGCGGGTGCGCCAGTGGCCGCAACCGAGGCCAAGTACGCCGCCTTGCGCGCATTCGTTGCCGACGTCGGGCTGGACCGTGTCTGGGAGCTCAAGCCAATCCTCGACGTACGCATTTGCGGAGGCAGGCCGGAAGTTGACTTGAGCGGCGTTAGGGCAAGGAGCTCATGACTCTACTGAGCCTGCCACCGGGCCCTGGGGTGCGCGTTATGAGCGCCAAGGTGGTCGAGTACCAGCTCGCTCACCCGGCGGGAACCCGCGACGAGTGCCTCGCCCACCTCCGCTCCCTTTAACGCCGACGGCCGCATGCAGGTGGAACGCCCTCGCATAATACAACGCTAAAAAAGGTGTGGCATCCCACCCATGTATTCGCGAAGGGAATAGCAACTGCCCGCGCATTACGTTGGAACGAAAGCAGCAATGACACGCAGATTACAGCAAGACGGAGCTCCGGCGACCACTGAGCAACACGACGCTGTGGTCGCGGTCGTAGTAGTCCTTCTCGTCTTCGAGAAGCTGGTTGCGCCGGCGGTTGCGAACGACGAGAAAGGCGACGGCACTGACGCCGACGGCGATCGTACACACGAGCAGCACAGAGAGCACGGTGCCGCCACTGGAGCCGCTAGCATCGCCCGTCGACGCGACGTTGGTCGTGTCCTTGCCGTCGATCTTGGTGACGGTGTCCTTGGCCGCGGTTGCTACCGGCAGCGCGTCGACGTCCGGCAGTGTTTGCACCGGCGACGCGATCAGATCGACGCCTGCGAACGACCCCGTCGAGTTGTCGACGACTGGAAGCACGTTGGGCGTGGCAGACGCGTTGGTCTCTGGCGCGGCCGTCGTCGCATTGGGTGCCAGCGTCGTCGGGGACTCTGTAGGGGGGGCTGGGGTGTCGGTGGTCGGCGTCGGGGTCGTCACAGGGGCCGTTGTGGGCGCGGGGGTTGGAGCCGGAGTAGGAGCCGGGGTGGGGGCGGGCGTGGGCGCCGGCTGGGGCCCCGGGCCGCCGTTGAACTTCCAATTGCCGGCCGCGTCGGCGGCGCCAAAATACTGCTCGAAACCACCTTTGTTGGCCACGTCTTGGAACATGAAGTAGTACGTTGTGTCGCCGCCGTTTGAGGCCGCCCACGAGTTGAATGCGTTGTAGTAGCGCTGGGCGTTGTCGAAGGACGCGATGTGACCCTGGTACTGGCCGCCCTGCGACGGCCAGCCCGACTCGGTGATGCGGGCCTTGCCGCCCCACTTGGCTGTGATGGCGCCCCAGCGCGCATTCAGATCGCCGATCGGGTCGTTGATGGAAGCTGCGTTGCTAAAGAACGGGTAGATGTTGACACCGATCGTGTCGCAGGCGTCGGCGATGGCGGGGAACCGGAGGAAGTCGCCGTCGATCTGCACCGTGCCCACGGGCGTGTTGAGGCCGGCGGCCCGGACCGCGGCCTTGCCCTTGTTGACAGCGGCAATGACGTCGCCGGCGCCCCAGCCCTTGTGAATTTCCTCGTTGCCGATGTAGATGGCCTTAACAATACCGGGGTGGCGTTTGGTGCCGTCGATCGCGGCCTGCAAGTCGGCGTCCCAGTTGCCGCTGGAGATCCAGACGCCGACGGAAATGGTAAGGCCTGCCTTGGCGGCGGCATCCACCATGTTTTTACCGCCCACGCTTGCTTGGTATGTTCGTACAGACGAGTACCGTTGCTTGATGATGCTAAAGTGCTGGTCCATGCTCGGCCAGTTCGAATTGTCGTAGCAAATGCCAGCACCGTTGGCGCCCGTGGACACGTCGCTGGTGCTATGAAATGTGGGGAGCGTCGTGATGGCAGCGAGGACAGCGCCAACGACTGCGACGGCGCCGAGCGCACCGAGGAGCTTCTTGTTGGACCATGCCCAGGTGCGGGCTTGGTGCAGTCGCGATGGTGCCGGCGACTGTGTCGGCGTGAGCACGGTCGGCATGATAAGCGCAAATGACCACGTGATCCCACCTCGCAAGAGCCATGTGTAATGGCCGCGGGCCATAGACAACAACCGCCACCGCGGACGTCGGCGCCGCCACCGTCGTGGTGCTCAGATCTGCGATCCCGCATGGCGAAGTTCGAAGTAATCGTCGACGTTAAACGCTTATTTCAGTTTAATGGTGCGTCGGTTACCAATGCTTTCATGTTGGATTTTTGCGCACGAAGCGTTTTGCACATGAGAACGAGAGTCATGGAGCGCTTTAAGACACGTGAAGGGCTCCTACAGGGAGGTGCAAGGAGAGGTTTGACCTGTGAAGCATGAGTAAAACCGTTGGTTGCATCGAACTGCACCTGCATCAATTGTTGAAGCAAGCCGTTCACCTGGTCGCAACTACGTTTAGTTTTGCAATTTCTGGACGTGTAATCCGAATTCGATTCGATGCTCTCGTAGGCTTCTGGAAGTGGACGACACGGTAGCGCTTGCTTGTCGCGCTTTGTCGCTCGTCCTGTGGGAGACTTTGCTGACGTTGCGGCTCACTGGAGGTTAAACTGATACCAATAGTTGGCTCGCGAGGACGACGAGTGCTGTAGCTCACGGAAAGGCCGGCAAAATAGGAGAGATTAACGCGACTAATGATAGACTAATGCAAATGCCATGGAAGTAGCTTGTCGAGGGTACTCGTTGAAGGCGCTACAGCAATTTCGTTTTGGAGGTTGCCCCTCGACCCTAGTTTGTCAGACTACCAAAGCACAAGAAAGGTACATTGGGATCCATTTGATGCCTGAAACATACACTATTCTTTAGCCGTACACGTGTCCATTGCACTCATGTGTTGCAGTGCAGGTGTACCTGGTGCAATCCCACGAGTGCCGAAAGACGCGCGCGATAAGGCGATGCCGCTTCCCATTGCAACCTGAGTTTTACCTTGTTTAACCGGAATAAACGCACCCAGATCTTCGGAATTTACTTCGAGCCAGCCACCACCGACAGACCACCGGCCAGCAGCGATGGCCGCCGACGAGCTCGAGAAGTTGCGCGCGTACAAGACTCTTACGAAGCTGCGAATGAAGCAGGCCGCAGAAAAGCTCGCGACGTACCGCGTGCAAGTGGAAGAGGCGACGAAGAAGATTCAGGACCTGGAGGCGGCAAGAGCGGAGCAGGCCAGCGTCATTGCAGCCCTCCGTGACGAGGCAAGTCCTCGCAAACCTGCAGCTCTCATCGCTCCCTAGAACGAACAGCTTCGTCGAAGGTCCAGCACCATCCCGACGCTGACCCCGGTTATGACCACCACGCAGCCACGTCCCAAGCTTGAGCCGCTGCCCGTCACAACTAGTATAAAGGCTCTTTCCGCGACTACGAAGCTGTTCGCGCCCATTGAGCCCAAAGCCCCTGTGGCGACCAAGGTTTCAGCAGCGCCAGCGCCTACAATTGTGGCACCGATGACCGCCCCGAAAGCGCCGGAGCCAAAATTTCCCCAAGAGGCACATAGAGTTCTCATTGATGGTGCAACCGAGAAGCCAGCAGTCACACTGTCGCTTTCTGACGAAGCCGACGGCAGCAGCGACGGCAGTTCCACCGTCACAGAGAGCGACAGCGACACGGACACCGAGGGTCCCGACGCGTCTACCCCCAGCCTTGTGCTGTCGACGGCCATGCTTGCTCCTTCTACGTTGTCGCCAACTGCCGCCCCGCCATCTCCCACAGAGCTTGAGCCACCGGCCAAGCGACTCAAAACGGAAGAAGTACCTCCCGAACTCTCCGAGTTCCTCGCCGTCGCCCAGACCGTGAGCGGCGCCAAGATCTACCGTGCGACCAAGATGCTGCAGACGTTCTTCGATATCGTGCGGAACAGTTCCGACCGCGTTGCGACCGCCGTACGTACTTCATGCCCTGCGCTTCACCCACTATGTGTCGTAGGCGCTGCTGCAGCCCAAGCTGGTCGCGTGGATGGGTCACCACGTTGTGCCCCTTCTCGACGTGCTCGCCGCCTTTGTTGGGACGGCAAACACGGCGACCGATATCTCGATTCACGTAGACGCGCTGGCTGCTCTGGCACCGGCCGACGCACCACTTGCGCTGGCGCACATTTCCCGGCACATGACCCGCAAGAAGAGCTTGCCAACCAAGAACCAGGTTGGCTGGTGTCGCGTTCACACTTTCCTGAGCAGCCGCGCTGGCACGCTGGGAGCCACGAAAACCTTCCTCGTCGACCGCATGCTGGCCGATAACCGCCACGTACTCGACTTCGTCGCCATCGGCGAGAGCTGGCCAGCGGCACTTGCAAGTCTCGCGGTGCCATGTGTGCTTGCTGCCACGCTGCGGTACTTGGTGCGTTTAAGGCTGCGTCGTCGATGACCTCACCTAGTGGCGTAGATTGGTGCGCTTGTGGACGCTCGAGCGATGGCGGAGACTGTGGACTTGCAGGCTGCGGCGATTCAAGAGATGTACGCACTCTTTGGTGGCTCGTTCGAGGCGGATGCTGCCGCTGTCGCCGCCGCCTTTGCCGCCGAGGAGCAGCCACAGACCTTCGAATTGAACCAAAGTGTCCGACTGCTCGTTACAGTCTTGGGCTGGACGGAGTGCAAGACGAGGTTTCCGTGCTTCGTGGCGCTGGCTCAAGCGCCCACCGCCGCAAGTTTGCGCTTTGTTGGTAGTGTATCCTTGCCAATTCACCGCCACAGCTTGCCCCGCGTAGGCTCCGTGGCAGCGACGCTCATGCACCTTACGAATATTGACGCGGCGTTTGTCATGAACGAAGCTAAAGCCATGATCGACCGCCTAATCGCGGCTGTGGAAGACACTGCTGGTACAAGCCACCATTTCGACCTTGCACCGAGAGCAATGACTAGGTGACGAACACCTGCGCGACGCCGCGGTGGTGGGGCTACTTGAAGTCGCAAGCAGCGTACCTGCCAAAGCGTTGTCGAAGGAATACATGGTACCAGTCCTTTCGTGGTTCGGTGCCAAGACGCCGCAAGACCAAATGGCGCTACCAGCCTCCTTCCTCCGCAAGCTCCAACAGACCGTCCGGTACCTCACATAAAGCGCAATTAGAAATAGGTCATAGAACGCACCTCTCGTTGCTGTTTTCCGCTGGCGTTTGCCTTCGCAGCGGCTCACTTGATCAGGTTCCATCGCTCGCCGCCTTGGACAAGCACACCATGACGTGGCAGCATAAAATGTCTCCATGCAACTTAGTTTTCCTTACCGATGGCCGTGGCCACCGACAAGTATTTATAACCGACTTTGTCAGCATGAGTGGTGGTTTTCTGGAGCACAACCAGTCGGCGCCGTGGAACGCAGGCCCACCCGACGGCTCACGACCGCCCGATGCGCTCCTCCAAGTTGAAAGCAGCCCATACGTTCAGTAGTGCAGCAAGAGTGATGGTGTTGGGGTGGCTGCGATTGAAGTGCATTCTTGCGCAGTCATTCTCGGGACGAGAAAACTGACCAATCCGAAAGCGGCGTCAAGTGCACAATGTTGTGGCAATTTCGGCGCATGCATTTTCCAACGCCATGTCCATCGCACAGTTCTTCGCCCTGAGCAGCCGCGGCGACGCGATCCTGTCCAAGGACTTCCGCGGGGATGTTGCTGCGGACAGCACCGAAACATTCATTCGCAAGGTCAAGTTCTGGGCGACGGGCGATGCGCCTCCAGCCTTCCACGTCGATGGCGTCAATTACTTATATGTGAAGAAGAATGGGCTCTACTTTGTGGCCACGACACGGTTCAACGTGTCGCCAAGCACCATTTTGGAGCTCCTCAAGCGCATCTGCTGCGTCTTCAAGGACTTCTGCGGTGAGCTTTCCGAGGAAACGCTGCGGAAGAATTTTGTCTTGTGCTACGAGCTGTTGGACGAGACGCTGGATTTTGGCTTTGCCCAAGATACGAACATCCTAAGCCTCAAAGCATTCGTGCACGAGGAAGTTGTTCGCACCCCTAAAATCTCAATAGTCTCCAAGCCAGGCCTGATATACGTCGGCACGGCGCCTCCCACGACGACGGAAAACGTAATTTTCTGCGACGTCCTCGAGCATCTCAACGTCACGTTATCACCAAGCGGCAAGATGCTCAATGCGTTCATCGAAGGCGAAATTCAAGTAGATTCGTACTTAAAGGGCAATCCGGAGCTGCGCGTTGCCCTGAACGAAGACTTGGTCATCGGCGCCAGCAACCATCGGCCTCTCGGCAACACATGCGATCAAGTAGTGCTCGACGATTGTAACTTCCATGAGTGCGTCCAACTCGATGAGTTTGATCGCGATCGTGTGCTTACGTTCACCCCGCCCGATGGCGAGTTCACGGTGAGCCTTGGGCCGTCGCTTGAATGTGGCTCATGATGGTGTCGTAGGTGATGAACTACCGCCTCACAGGGGACTTCCGTTCGCCGTTTAAGATTTTCCCGTTCGTTGAGGAGACGTCGCCAACAAAGATCGAGATGGTCATTATGGTCTGGGCCGACATGCCCGACACCAACTACGGCACCAATGTTATCCTCCGCTTCCCGGTGCCTCAGAGCACCATCGCCGTGTCGTGCGAACTCGGCAACAACGGCACCAGTCAGCTGGCAGAGTTCCGGAAAAGTGAAAATGAGGTGCGCTGGGCCATCAAGCGCTTCGATAGCACAGATGAGTTCACGCTGCGTACCAAAATCACACTCAAGGAGTCCAACCTGCACGCTCGCCGCGAAATCGGACCCATCTCGATGAACTTTGAGATCCCCATGTACAACGCGTCAACGCTGCAGGTGCGGTACCTGCGCATTCCCGAGCACGCGCGCCACCCCAACTATGTCTACAAGCGCTGGCTTCGCTACCGTACGCAAGCTGCCTCATATCTTTGTCGTGTTGCAGAAGCCCGCCGCCTTTCACCGCTCGCAGGGTGTTAATGCACATTTGCTAGGAAACTGCATTCATTGAAGGAAGCCCTTTTATTCGGTGGTATATGACTAGTTAACTGGCTCGCCGTGGTGGTAAATTCGCCGTGACCTTAGCCTTTGAGCCAGTGGGCTCCGCCGTGACCCCATTAACTGCAACGGGCGCTTCGTCTGACCTATTCGCTCGGATACAGAAACGATAGGCTATGTATGTCGGTTGGGATAGCGAGGACAAGGACTCAACGGCCGGAACCTGCAGCGTCAATTCTTGAATGCCGCGCATGAGTGCTGTAGACGCCGACGAAGCTTCCCGCCGCCTCGTGGACCCGGTCCCCCCGCCACGGTTGTTTCGCGGTATCAACGTTGGTGACTTCTTCAACGAAACCAGCTACACAGCATTTTGCGCTCTCGCATTCGAGCCGAGCGACATTCTCGCGCTCACCCCTGCCAAGTGCGGCACGACGTACTTGCACAAGATCTTGTATTTGCTCACACGTCTGAACGACAAAGGCTTAGCGGCGGAGACCGACACATCGGTGATTGCACAAGGGCAGTTCTACCCTGAGTGGATGCACGACAAGACGGGCCACCCACCGTTTCCCGACCACACGCTCGACGAGGTCCTCTACCAGCCGTCCCCGCGCATCTTTAGCAGCCACATGCGCGCCGACATGGTCCCCGCCATCGCTGGTCGCGTCGTGTGCATGCTGCGCAACCCCAAAGATGCGTACGTGTCGCTGCACTTCATGCGCAACAAACTATCGGGTGATGTGGTTCCCTGGCTCTCGACACCGACCACCACCGGCAGCTACCAAGGGTACCTACCTGGCAAGGCGCTCAACATGATGTACGGCGATTTCTTTGGGTACGTGCGCCATCTGCAGGCGTACGCGGACGCGCATGTCGGGCGGGTCCTTGTGTTGTACTACGAAGAGATGCTGCAAGCCTTTGACACGCAGTTGACCAAACTGGCTGCGTTTCTCGAGCTGCCGCTTACGGCGGCCAAGCGCGCAGCTATCACGCGCCAGGCATCCTTCCAAAGCATGCAAGCTGAGAACGCACACTCGCGACGAGCTTTTCTCTTTCGCAAAGGAACAACGGGCGACTGGAAGAGCTACGTCGGAGTCGATACCCCCCACGGGCCGTCACCGACCGCAGAGCAATGGGCGGCTTTCGACGAGGAACTTGCAACTCTTCGTGATCTCCCCCTCGCCCAGCCACTTTACCAGTGGATGCATTAGCAGTTGATAACCTTTGAACACGAGTTGATTACAACGTTGTATGCGTTCGCTCGACCACTTTTTCGCTCAGAACGCATTTGCGCGGCTTCGGCCCACGGTGTCGTCTCGGAAATGCCAAAATTGTCCATTCGATGATGGGCTTAGC
The DNA here is from genome assembly GCA_002081595.1 of Achlya hypogyna. NCBI lineage: Eukaryota > Oomycota > Saprolegniomycetes > Saprolegniales > Achlyaceae > Achlya > Achlya hypogyna. The sequence goes on along the minus strand of JNBR01001841.1, from coordinate 17,190 downwards.
ACATAACTAGCAGCTGCAACGTTTAGCCGCGCCTCCTCCTATCCTCTGCGGTGGCCACCCAAGGGCTGGGGACTGGTAGGCAGGCCAAACGTGTTGCCCGCAGTGGCGGCCGGTTGCTGCTCCAGGCAAGCTACGTTCACAAATGACCCGAAACACTGGCAATGAGTTGTGCGAGCGAAGGCCGCTGCAGCCAAAGGGTGCCAAGCGCCCGTGCATGAAAGCCCAGACGCGGCTCGCAGGTTCCATGCAGCGAAACGGGTCCTATTAATACGGCCGCATCTCCGTAGATGACAGTTTGGATTTCCATGCGTCGTCCATCACTGAGTGTGCTCACACCTGCGGCTGCCTACAACGTGCTCTTGGAGCCGTCTCCTCCCAAGCGCCGGGGGTCGCCTTCACAATTGCTTTCGAGCGCCAAGTCGCACACGATGGCGGCGCCCAAAAAGCGGTACATGCACAACTGGGAGAATATTTTCGGTCACCACTCGGCGCACTGGTCACTGTCGAGTCTCGTTGCGCTCGTGCAGAAGGAAGGCAAGGCTGTGGTCTTCTTGATCGTCCTCGGTGCCTCCGGTACGACGGCCTCTCATCAACCGCTCACCCAACGTGCGTCTAGTGTCCGTGCTCGATTACGGCATTAACGAGGCCATCGTGGCACTCAAATGGCTGCAGGCCCGGTTCGTCGCGGGCATTTTGGGTCTTGCACCGGCGACAGCTGCGAATGCGTGGGGCGTGCCCTTCGCAGCCGTGCTCATCTGGAGCGCCGTCTTCGCGTGCATCTCTGTGGCGTGGACGCGGTTCGTTGATCCTCTCGCCGGTGAGCCCTCTGCCCTCATCTTAGCTTCACGAGTGTGTAGCGGGCTCGGGCATACCCGAAATCAAAACGATCTTATCGGCCGACTCATGCGAAGACCCAGGCCGGTACCTGCGCAGCCGCACCCTCTTCGCCAAATCCCTGGGCCTCGTCACCGCGCAGGCGAGCGGGCTCTCGGTCGGCAAGGAAGGGCCGTTCGTGCATACAGCGTGCATTCTCTCACACCAGTTCATGAAGCACGGTGGCTGCTTTGCGCGGCTCTACCGGAACGAGTCGCTGCACCGCCACATGTACAACGCGGCATGCGCGGTGGGCGTCGCATCGACCTTTGGGGCCCCCATCGGTGGCGTCCTCTTCTCCATTGAGGTCACGAGCTCCTTCTTCCTCCTTACGGTAGCCCACTGCACCTAGCGACCCTGATCCTCGCGTAGAACTACTGGCGGGCTTTCGTGGCGGCGGTCAGCGGCTCCATCACCAAGCAGACGCTCGACTACATCACGCGAGGGCAGCAACCCGGCTTCCATTCGTTCCAAGCGCTGTACCCGACGTCCTACAGCGACGCGTCCTTCCGGCAGCTCGAGATGATCGCGTTTGCTGGCCTTGGGCTTCTCATGGGCGTCGCCGGTGCCGCGTACGTCCGTGGGGCTACGCTTGTCCGCGAGCGCTTTGCACCGATGAACAGGGCGCGCCCGTTGAAGTGGGGCACCTTTGTCGCTGTGGTGGTCGCAGTGATTGTGTACTGCCCGGGGCCTTTCACGCGGCTATCTATTGCGGACGCGCTCGGCGGCCTCACGAGTCCGGCGGCGCTCGCCGCCACATGGCGCTATGGCGAGCACGTCTTTGGCCCACTGGCTGTAGAATATGTGGCAGCTACACCGGCTCATGGTGCTTCTGTAGGTGTACTTTGCATCTCGGATGCTCGTGACGATGATGTCGGTGGCGCTTCCGGTACCTTCTGGGGACTTTTTGCCGCTGTTTTCCGCCGGCGCCGCCTTTGGCCGGCTGTACGGTGAAGCGCTTGCAGCAGCGTTTCCCGACGTGCCCATCGTGCCCGGCGGGTATGCGCTCGTGGGTGGGGCGTCGCTTGTGGCGGCGTCGACCCAAACCATCTCTGTCGCCGGTGCGGTTCCACTCTCTATTATCGGGGCTAACGGCCTTAGTCATTGCGCTCGAGCTCACGGGGCAGTTCATCTACTTCACGCCGCTTTTCCTCGCCGTGCTGCTCTCGTGCGGCACGAGCAAAGGCCTGAGCGTGTCCATTTACGACAGGTACCTCTGCCGCCCAGCCGTGACTGACGTCGGCCAGCGCCATCATCTCCAAAGGGCTGCCGTACCTCCCGATGCTGCGCTGCAACGAACTCCGCACAGAGCGCATCGGGGCCCGCGACGTGATGCAGACCGAGGTAGCGTGCCTGGCGGACGACACAACGCTCGCTGACGTCGCCGCTTTTCTCGACGCGAACGCCGGCGCCAGCATCCCTGTCGTCACCGACGGTCGGCTGCTCGCCGGCTGCGCCGGGCGGGACGAGCTCGCTGCTCTTGTGGCCGCAGGCACAGACCTCTCCCAACCCGTAGTCCTCAGCGCGAGCCTCGAGCTCAGCGGCAACGTGCTCAAAGTCGACGAAGATACCCCGCTGGAAACCGTCCATCTGCTCTTCGAAATGCTGAAGTGCTCCAAACTATTCGTCACGCGCTTTGGCGTGCTCTTGGGCGTAGTCACGCGCGGGTCCATGCACGCTCGCCTCACGTACCTTCCCGCGACGGCCTCAGCCGTGCCTCGCGACGACATTGTCTGCTAGCTCTTCCCGCCCTTGAACGCATCGCTGTCATTGTGAGCCACTCATCTCCGCGAGGGACAGCCTGCGACGTTGCGCCATCCTTCGCGCATCTTCCGAAGCTTGGCGACTTAGGCAGAGATGCAGAGGGAGGAATACGCTGCATGTTAGTTGGGGAGCGTAGGGCAGATAAAAATGGGTCTAGACAACATCGAGGACTTCAAAATTGCACGGCCGACGAGCCTTGTTTCTTCGTCCGCGAGTAGTCGAGCAGGTTGAGCGAGTCGCGCGAATAGCCGCCCGATGTCGACGAGCGCATTTCGTGCATCGACGGGCGGTCGGGCGCGGCAAACGTTGGCGCCTGCGGCCGCGAGTTGCGCGGCAGCTGCGTCGCCCGCACGTAGCTCTCCGGCGATGTGAGCACACCGCTGTCGAAGACCGGTGCCGTTGTCACGGGTGCGTCGTCATCGCGCTCCTCGTCAATGTCAAAGCTCTTGCGGTCGTCGCGCACGCTGCCACGGGTGTACAGCCCGCGGTTGGCGTCGGAAAACATCTCCGAGTACGACTGCGGTCCTGGCGACGTCACGGTCGTCGCCTTGTACGAAGCTCGCGTGGCCACCCTCGAATTGACCGACGGCTGACGTTCGGGCACCACAGGCGGTGAAAAGGTCGGCTGCGGCGGTGGCACAAACGCGGGCGCCGGCGCAACGTACACAGGCGCGGCTTTAGGCTGCGGGACCGGGGACGACTGCGCCGCGTACGCTGGCGACGACTGCGTGTACACAGGCGACGGCTGGCGGGCAGGCGTGGGTTGGTAAGCGGGCGCGGGTACGTACGGCTGCTTCACCGGCGGGTCCGAGTCCATGCGCGCGTAGGAAGCGGTCGTCGAGGGCGGGAAGTCGTTAGTCGTCGAGGGCGGCACGATTGGCGCCGAGACCATGGGTGGCGGCGGCGGCGTTGGGTCCTTCTTGATCGGCCCGTGGTCCTTGATCACCGCGGCGTGGTCCGTGCCGAGGTTGTTCTCGTAGTCGCCTTCGTCGTCGTCCTTGGCGCGGCGGCGGCGAATGATGCACACGACGATGGCAATGACGGCAATGAGACCGACGGCGCCACAGGCGATCGCAATGATAAGCGACTTGGACGACGACGACGACGAGCTAGAGTCACCCGCCTTGGATGATGATGAGGACGGTTCGTCAGCCGCATCCGAGTCGCCGGCGGGAACCGAGAACTGGGCGCCGAGGTCCACGCACGAGCGGTTGTCGGCAGAATCGAACGACACGGTTCCGGTGATGTTTTGGGTGCCTGCTTGGAGGTTGATTTGAATGTTCTTGAGGAAATTTGGATTGTCGCCACCACTAGTACTCCAGAGGTACGACGATTCACTCTGTGACGGGCCGGCGCCTTGGCCGTTGAACGACGCGGCCGTGATAACACGGTTCGTATCAATGAACTGGATCGGAATGTAGGATTTACCCATGCCTTCCATCGAGCATGCGAGTACATTTCCAGGAATGAACTCGGCGGGACACGTCACAAACTTGTACGTCACGCTTAAAGCGCTGTTCACCGCATTGGCCGTCAATGCCTGGATCGCACCAGGCGAAAGGCCAATGTTCGTCGTTTGCGACTGCGACGTCGGCACATCAACAACGTAGGCGATAACAGACGCACCAGCGTTGCAGTTTGGGTCTTTGCACGACACCTTGACGCAGCGAGCGCAGGTGGTCATGGACTTGCCAGGGATGCTGGCATACTTGGTGTTTTTCGACCCACTTAACGGCAAGAAATGGCACGACCCGCTCGTGGCCTGCGTGTTGTAGGGCATCAACTTGGCGGCCGTGTCGGCGGCAAGGGCCGACATGGCACTTACGCCCAGCAAGGCGCTCGTTAGAAGCAATCGCATCGACAGAGATCGGCGACGGGCGGCGACGATTGCGCAGGTGGCTGCAAAAGCAAAACTCGTTCCTTCCACCTGGCTGCGGATTCTTTTATTATATTTCGATCAATATTTTATTCTTTCCACAACTCTCTTTCTCTCTGTAAAGCTCCCACAAGCATCAATCCTTCAAAAAAAAGAAATAAAAATATCATCAATTTTTTGCGCCCATCAGAGAAACGGCAGGTGGGCTCCAAACCTCTCAAACTCGATCTCACCTGACGCCACTGGACCGTCCGGTGTACCGACTAATCGCACGCAACGCGGGCACAACGGCACGCACCGGCCGTGGGGCATGGACACGCTTCAACCTCCTGGAACGTCTTCAACGGTCCCAAGCGCACGTACCATCCCATCGCACCTATCCTCATCGTGCTCCTCGGACCATGTCCGACGATGCTGCAATGAACTACCTTTTCGCCAAGAGCAATATGGGTGTTTCTAGCGTGCACCAAGCCGGTCCACCATCGATTGTGACAGTCGTTACACACGGTACAAATTGACTTGGCGCATGTATGGTATACTAACACCCAATGTGCGTGGAATTACGGTTTGCGATCACCTTGGCCGCTTGGCAGTCGCGACGGCTTCTCTGAAAGCAGCCCGCTGCCAGGCTGTTGATGCAGGCGGTGCCGCAAGCTACCGTACAACAGGTAAGTCGAGCGCAGACTGCGTTCTCTCGTTCGGCGTTCGATGCGCCGCCAGGAATGCGCCGTGCCGTGGGACCAGTGGGAAGCCGGGCTTGCAGGGGGATTGGGGTGCCCAGTACACTGTACGCCTGCGACCAAGGCGACGCGACGAGATTCGAACGTCGGTGGAGACAAGCCTGGCAGCGGCTTCCGCCCCAGGCGTGCGGACACTCGATTTCGCTGCCTTGGCGGGTGGAATAGCACCGTTGCTCATGCTGCATGAGCAACGGTCATGCTGGATAAGGAGCGATCAGTCGGTGCGATCAGTTGGAAAATATTTGACGCCGAAAGCGGGTGGACGGCCGCCGAGGCCGCCGCCGGGGCCGACGGCAGGCAGGGGCTGGGGCATCGAGGCTGCTTGGAACGATGGAAGCGCCACACGTTGGCGGAGCCAGATGCCGAGAAGCCAACGGCTCGCACTGACCTCTGGCGAACCCAGCGTAATCGTATGTATTTTGACAGGTTTCCTAACGTGTAATTCGACGGAGTATGCATTCTGACAGTTTCTCCCGAAGATCGCCGTCGTCATGACGTCGCCAGCCGCCATCGCGGCCGTCCGCCTCGCGATCCCACCGTTGTCCAAGGAGCTCCACAAGGGGCAATATGGTGGCGTCAGTTTCAGGGAGCTGGTACATATGAAGGTGTAGGCAAGATCGGCATCATTGGCGGCTCTCTCGAGTACACGGGGGCACCGTACTACGCGGGAATCTCGGCGCTCAAGACCGTGCGTTCCACCCATGGCCCATGAGATCGAACGGTGCCCTAGGGTGTCGACCTGTGCCATGTTTTTTGCACGAAAGAGGCCGCGATTCCGATCAAATGCTACAGCCCAGAGCTCATTGTTCACCCGCTTTTGACGCCCGATGCGGATGCTATAATCAAGATCACCGCTGTACTGCCGCGCCTGGATGCACTGATCCTTGGACCAGGTCTCGGGCGAGAACCGTTCGTCATGTCGCTCACCAAGCAAGTGATTGCAGCCGCGAAAGCACGCAACATGCCCTTGGTACTGGACGGAGACGCGCTCTTCCTGCTCTCGACCGACCTCTCACTCGTCCATGGTTATCCCCGAGCCGTGCTCACACCCAACATTGTACGATCCGTTCCATTGTCAGCACTTCATACATGGTGGTAGGTTGAGTTCGGCCGCCTCTGCGTTGCGCTCGGGCTTCTCCAAACATTGGATCTCGCCCTCACCAAGCTCATTCCGCCATCCCAAGTCGCCACCAAGTCCGACGGCTACTGGAAATGACGTCTAATATGATTCCTGCAGACTAGGCAACGTAGCTATCTTGCTCAAGGGCTCCCAGGACGTGGCCTCCGACGGTGTGTCGAGTACGTCGGCCGAGACCGATCGACCATCGCACTGAACACTCGTCAACGTAGCGCTTACCAACTCGCTGGACGGATCCCCTCGTCGCTGCGGCGGGCAAGGCGACGTCCGACCACACAGCAGTTGATGAGTATCTCACGGGTGGCTTAGGTTGCGGCTGGCACCGTTGGTGCCTTCTTGGCATGGCACAGCTCGCAGCAGTACAGTCTCCCGCCTTGCCTTTGAAAATGACACTTCTACCTAGGGCAACGGATCGTGCGGGGTCGGATCTCAACCCCATGCTCGTGGCTGCGATGGGGGGCTCTCTTTTAACCCGCCAAAGGTTTGACTGCAGTGTCAAACCCAGGCGCGACCTCGCATGTAGTTCAACGCTGGCGTTCGCCAAGAAGGGCCGCAGCATGACGACTCCAGACGTGATCAACTGCATTGGCGCCGCGTTTCAAACCCTCTACGACCGCTAAGCCGTGCACAAGACAAGCTGTCCAAACTTGCACAATGTCCATTGTGCACTTGCTACGATTGTCCATCGCATCTTCGTTAGTCGGACGCGCGCCCGAGAACGTCGATTTTCTTGTCTGCAAGGACGAGCCATTGCTTGTCGCCGTAGTCGTAGTGGCAGCAATGCATCTTCCGCTTCGAGTCGTACCCCACGACCGTGCACGGATACCACGAATCGTATCTAGTCACAATGACACCCAAAACCGCAACTGCACGCACCGGTAACTGTATACCGTGAGGTTGAGGCCAATGTCGCGCACATCGTTGCAGAGCACACCTTTAGCTTTGCTCTGGTTGGACTCGACTGACGCCTCAGGCTTCTTGATTGCCGAGACCTCCACGTAAGGCGACGCCGCGAGACGATCTTTGGCTTTTTGGCGCGCCTTCATCTGCTTGACAATTGAGTGCTTGGGCTTGGGCTTGACTGGGCGAGCATTCGTTGGCGTGGGTGGCGTGGACGGGGGCTTGCACGAGTCCCGCGAACCGAGGATGCTGCAGCTCGTGTCCAAGTACGGGCTCACGACGTCTTTTCGCTGTGTCAGCGACGCCTTGCTCGATGGTCGTCGCAGCGCGGGTAGGGCCGACGCTGCTCCGGATGTCTTGGGCCGCGGCAGCTCGGGTGGACTCTGCGCCGGCGCCATCGCTTGCGCCTCGAGCTCAATGCACCGGTCGAGCTCTTCGTCCGTGTGATGGTCGATGACTCGACGGCACATTGGGCACACGTCGTCGTCCTCGGGCAAATTCGGTTGCGGGCCGTGCATTGCTTCGAGCTGCGCCTCGAGTTGCCGCCGCTCGCTCTACGGGGCTTGTGAGACAAGGCAATCACGAGGCCCTGGGACCTGAAGCCTGTGGAGCTGGCTAAGCTGATACTGCTCCTGGAGGTCGTAGGTCTGAAGCTCGTTGGCGTCGTCGACGGTGGCGTTGTTGGTAGGAGTCGGAGGCGCCATTGCCTGTGCAACGGACGGCTCGGCTACTTGGTTGCTGGGCGACGATGCCGGCTGGGCCGTCGCGCGTGGCTCCTCTCGCTTGGCCTTGATGCGCCGCTTGAGCTGGAGGTTCTCGGCTTTTACTTGACGGAGCTCTTCTTCGAGAGACGTGACACGGCTCTCGAGAGTCGCAAGCTGCTCCTTGTCGGGGGATGCCTGTAGCAGCTGCTGAAGCCGGCGGATCTCCTTTTGGGCACGGGCGAGGAGGACAGCGTCATCGACAACTTCGTTCACTTGGATATTAAGCGAGATTTGCTTGGCGCGCTCGGCGAACTGCAGCGTTGAAAGCGTCTCTTCGATGGCGGCCTCTGACGGGGAAATGGTTGCAATTACGATCGTGCGCGTATTGCCGCCAAGGGAGTCTTGCAGCAGGCGGGTGAGTTTCGAGTCACGGTACGGAATATGGCTCCGCTAAGGTTGCGTCGGTGGACGACTGACTCTTGGCAACGAACCTTCTTATCCGTGAGCGCGGCGATGACGTTGCCCAGGGCTGAGAGACTCGCGTTAATGTTGCGCAACTCGCGCGTTCGGTCGTTCGACATGGCGATGTCGGTGTCCCACTAGACACCTGGGAATCACATCGGCGAGCCGATGGCATTGGTACCTTCTCCGACCCTGCCAAGTCGACGAGGTTGAGCTGAGGAAGCTCACATGAGAGAGGAGCTCATTGCAGCGATTACCTTGGCCCGTCGGATGATCGTGGTGCTCTCGGTGCCCCTCGACTCGACTTCGATGTTGACTTGCAACAGCGCGTGGCTGCGACTGCTCTTCTCGTTGCATTCTACGGCATCGTGTGACAAGAGATTTACCGGAAGGACCCCACCGGTGGCTCGGATTGTGCGGTTCTGAGCGCCGACTTTGAGCAGCTCCAGCACGTCCTGGGCACTTGCGACGCGGAATTCGGAGATGCCGCTGACGTAGATGTGCTTAGCGTTGCCCTGTGCACCACACACCTCAAGGGTAATCTCAACGGCAAAGTCCCACCTTGATCATCTCGCGCACTTGCAGTGGCTTCTGGTCTTGGGCGCGGGTGGTTTGCAGCAAATCGAATACTTGGTTGTTGTAGATCTGCATGTACGAGCAATGGACAACGGCCCCCGCCCCGCTGGTGCTAACGGCCCGGAGCTCTCGGAAGAGACCGCTTACGGCGCGGGGAATGATGCCCGAGTCCACTGGGAGCGTATCACCGTCTCGAAGCACAGCGTCCGGGCCCATCATGGTGTGGGTCTTGCCGGTGCCTAGAAGCGTATTGAGCCGCTGGGAGTGGTTGCTACAGAGCACCGGTCTGGCCATACGCAAAAATGGTGCAGTTGAAGCCCTGCACGACCTGCTCCACCGAAGACTCGAGATACCCGTATATTTCTTCTTGCGTCGTGGCGGCGCCAAAGACGGCGTCGTACGTGTACCCAACGTCGACGTCCCAGGACGCGCTGCCGACGTGCACGTGGTTGGGTACGTCGCTGCCGTGTTTGGCGGCGATCGATACCACGTCAGAGGTCTCTGCCTGCGCCTTGAGTTCGCGCTCGTTTGTCGGTCGCACACGCACGATGACGCGCACACACTCTTGCTGCGCGACAGCCCCAACGTCTTCGTCTCGGTCGTCGCCCGTCATGCCCGCGCTGAGCGGCAGTTTCGTCCAGTTACTGATTGAGCAGACCTGGCTCGTTACTGCATGGGCAGCGGGTCCTCCGTCGACGAATGCGCGACGTCCTTCGAGCATGCGCAAGCCAAGACGGCGCTGGCTGCAGGACAAGGCACTGACGCAGTCGCCTGGTGCACCGCCGCCTTAAGCTTCACTGGCACGGACAGCCTATGTGAGCGAATCGCATGCTCCGCTGTGTACTTGACTCGATCCGATGCATACCTGGCTTTGGGCCGGGCATCTCAAGCGCTGGATGACGCCGTCAATGCCATCGATCTGCACCCTACGGGACACGACGGCTACGTGCGGGCAGCCCAGGCTGCAGCACGTCTTGACGGTGGCGCTGTGGCCGCGCGAGACTACATCACGAAAGCGTGTACACTGGCGCCGGCAGACGCGACCGCGCAAAGCGTTCACAGCTTGCTCTTCACATCATTCCAGCCGCGGGAAGACGGCATCGGCCATGTCTTTAGCTGGGGCGACGGCGGCGAAACGCAGCTCGGACATGGCACTGCGACGAGCAAAGCCATGCCGCAGATGATCGACGCGCTGCGCGGGCGGCAGGTTGTTGCCGTTGCCTGCGGCGCTATGCACACCCTGGTCCTCGGCGGCTCCGGCGAGGTCTACGCATGGGGCAACAACCAGTACGGGCAGTGCGGCCTCGCGTCCGGTGCCTCAGTGGTGCCGATTCCTACACTAGTGCAGGACTTTGTCGGCCATCCTGTGACGGCGGTGGCTTGTGGTGCTGGCCACTCGGTCGTCATCCTCGCCGACGGCCGCGTCTTCAGCTGGGGCATTGGCGCCCAGGGACAACTCGGACTTGGTTCATCTGCTGCCTCCGATCACCCGAGGTGCATCGAAGCCCTGCCGAATATCGCAGTTGCCGTTGCTTGCGGCATCGCACATACCCTGCTCTTGTTACAAGACGGACGCCTCTTTGGATGCGGTCTCAACCAGTTTGGCCAACTGGGGCTTGGAGTTGCCGGCGCCAGCACGGTGACCGCTCCATGCAACTTGCCCGTCCCGGGGGGCGCTGTGCAGCAAATAGCGTGCGGGGGGGCACATTCGTGCCTCGTGGATGCCAATGGCGACGTGTTTGCCTGTGGCTCCAACAGCTGCGGGCAGCTCGGCATCGGGCACTACGACGACGCGCAAACGTTTCAACGCGTTGAAGAGCTACCGCCCATTGCGCTTGTCGTTTGCGGTGAGGAGTTCGCCGCTGCGCTGACCCAAGACAAAGCTTCCGTGTACTCTTGGGGACTCGGCATCGCGGGCCAAATGGGCGACGGGACTACGGACGGGTACTGCCGCCCGCACGTCGTACCCGATCTCCCCGAGACGATTGAGATGCTTAGCGCAAGCCAGGCGCAAGTGTTTGCCATCGCGGAGTCGGGGAGCGTCTGGACGTGGGGCCTGCCGGGCGACCGAGCCTTCGACAAGACCGCCATGCGCTCTCGCCCCGAAAAGGTCGGCGCCTTCTTCGGCAAAAAGCGCGTGCAACAGCTCGCGTGTGGGCGAAAACACTGCGTGATTGTTGCCATGGGAGCCCACGCACCGTTCTGCACCCTGCGATGGGACTCGCGGAACACATTTGCTGCGGGCAGTTGGAGTCGGTTTGAGCTCCAGACTGTCGATGGCCGGGGCGCTCCCTGCACGACGGGGGGCTACATCTTTGCGGCCTACGTATCGACGCTGCTCGAGGGCGATCCCTTCGAGACTGACAATGTCGTTGAGATCAATGACAACATGGATGGGACGTACAGCGGCCGATGCCGGTGCTACGGGGCTGGACCTCACCTCCTTAGCTTGACGCTGGACCACATCGGCATCAGCGGTCACCCATTTGCCCTCGACATTAGACCCGCGCGAATGCACCCACCCCGGTGTAAAGTTGAATGGCCATCGACGGTTAATTTGCCCCTGCTGCAGCCGGCTGGAGGCGTCGTATCGGTCACAATCGATGTTCGAGATGTATACGGCAACAGCATTCTGCCCCTTGCACCAACTGACGGTGAAGGCGACGACGACAATGCGATACCCTGCGTACACTACCAAATAATCGATGCGGACAACACCATCGTAGCCAAGCAGGAATGCGTAGGGACCACCTCCGAACTGCGATGGCCAGCGGTGGCGGGATCGTATACCCTCGATATCGGCCTCGACAGCATGGGTGGTGTGCAAGCTGTGGACGGCAGTCCGTTCGTTCTAGTTGTGCAGACAACAGCCACACCTGTAGACGTCATGCAGCGTATTGCCGACGTTTTGGAGATCGTCGCTCCAGATTGCGTCACTGTTGGCACCGATTTTGCCATTATCGTCAAACTACCGCAGCCTCTACCGGACAACTGCTGGTGCTGGCTCCGTATTGCGCCACGAATGACCGAGCACGGGCTGAGTGCTCGTGCGCTTGTGCGCTGGGGTCGCTCCGAGCCGCTAGAGCCAACCTCAATAGTTCTCTGCAAGGATGCTCTCTGTGCCCAACACGTGTTCAAGGTCGCGGGAGCGTATGACGTTGAAGCCTTCGTCACTAACGGTGTCAACAGCGCCAGTGCCGTCCCAATAACAATCAACGTCGAGCCGAGCAGGGCGTCCGCTGAGTTCAGCCTGCTCGTCAACTGGCGCCGCTTGGTTCCACAGCTAGCAGAGGGCGCAATCACAGAGCCTCTTCTCTTGCAATTGCGTGACAGATACGGCAACTTGACGACAATGGCGGACGACGACGACGTCATTGCGTGGCTCCACGCTTCATCCAGCGCCGACGAGACCGGTAGCCGAGAGTGGCTAACCATTGAGCCGAAGGGCTCAGAAGTCGCCCTACACCTTCCAGGTACCTGCGACGGCGCCGGCTACAACGTGGCTGCGGCCACTGCCTCTTGGTTGCACGTGCATCTGAACAAAGAGCCCATCGAGTATGCTCCATTCGCGCTTGGCGAGGCAAAGGATGTACCCGTGCCTGTGTCGCCACCGCCTCGTCCGATAATCACCGACGCGGGAACCATGGAGCGCCTACGGCTGGAAGAAGCCACTCGCCGCCGCGCCGACGAGGCCCTTCGCCGTGAACGAGCCAAGTTGCGCGCCGAGAAGGAACGCGCACTGCTTGCTCAGAGCATGCGTCGCACAGGCGGCGGCTTCACCGTACAATTCAAATAAAGCTCGACATAGGCATCCTTGCGGGCACTAGAGAGTGAGAAAGACCGAGTAACTTTAGTTATTGGAGCCGTCATGGCAACTTGCGCTGATGGGCCTGTGGTGTTGAGTCGTCGACGCAAGTGTTTGGTTGAAACGACATTCGTGCATGTTGCGAAACGAAACCAGAGATAGCTCGATGATTCCATTCTTGTACCGCCACGTACAACGGGGGCTCTGCGAACTGCACGACTGCCTTCTTGTTCCCACGGACGCGCGACCGGCCCAGAGCGAAGCCACAGAGCGCGCAATCGCTCAGCTGTCGCGCACGAATCGGTACGCTAGGTTTCTCATGCGTCACCGACGTAACTTTTAGGAGCGTCAGTCGTTTTTGGGTTGAGAAGGCGACGCTGGTTCTGGATGCATTGCAAATCTACGGCTTGATGTGGCAGCTCTCGCAGCCGTGGCCGTGGCCTTCAAGCTGGCTCGTGTCGACGCGGTGGACCGTGGTGTTCAATTTAGACGTACTCAGCTTCCTTCCAACGGGTGCCGGCATGGGCATGCAAGCGCCGCCGTATTCGCTTTGGTACGTGTTCCATGACGTTGGATGCGATCTCGAGCGTCTGTAGGGGCGAGCTAAAGAGCCAATATTGGCTCTACGCGCTCCTCTTTGCACTGTTGCCGTGGCTTGCTGCCGGATGGTACTTTTTCCAGCTTAAAGCGTGGCGGGCGCGGGGCAATGCCACGTACCTCGCCCAAGCTGCCAAGCTCGAAAACAATCTCTTGTGGCTTTTCCAGGCGCTGTACCTACCGATAGGATTAGCCGTTAGCCGCCTGTTCAACTGCATGCGCGTGCCCAACCCCCTTGATGTGCATGCCTACGACCATGTTCTCAGCGTGGACCCCAGCGTTGCGTGTCATGAATCAGCGCATGTGTATGGTGCCGCTTGGCATTTGCTGCCCACAACATGGCCATTGTAGGCTCATGGGCGTTGGCATCGGATGCGTGCTTGGCGTACCTTTTCTTGTGAGCTTCCCTATTCTACTGTATCAACGGATCCACCACGCAGGAACTTCCTTTGACCCAGGTCCGTCGCTTGGCCGACGTTCACTGACCCCTGAACAGACGCACACGAAGTGTACGTCCAGGCCACGGAGCTGAGCTTCCTTGTGGGCATATCCGACGACTACTACCTCATGTATGTGGCCCAGCACGCGTCGTTTGTCCAACGCATGAGAGCGCTGCCGGTGATTATGTGCACGCTCAAGCTTGTACTTTTGGGGGTCTTCGCGTTCTTGCGCTCCGAGTTTCCGAGCGTGCGCAACCAAGCGCTACAGGGAATGCTCTTCTTCGTTGTGGTGACTTTTGCTCTACTTCACCGGTGCTACCACCGCCCATTTCGGCTCGCAACAACCAACCACTTGATGATCTTCCTGGACTTTGTCGTCGTGTTTGATGCGGTTATGGGTAAGCGGCAGTTGCTCTCGAGACTTTATCGCGTACCTTAGTACTGCTATCGGCCGCAAATGTACGCAGCGCACTTACCGTCGCGTCCATGAAGGTGCTCTGCCTCCGATTCATGCACTCGTGGGCTGTGATCATTCTTTGCGGCTGGCTCTTTGTCATGTATCTGGGTTGGCGACACATGAAGCTCGTTTGGCCCACGCACTTTCGTATGCACGCCGTATTGGCACATGGGCCGGTGGTGCTCAAGTGGGTTAACACTGCGAAAGCTGCGCAGAAACTCATGCACAAGGCATGGGAACATCCTAGCTTGGTTGCGGGTGACGAGTATCGTTAGGACTACGCGTCACCGGCGCTTGTCCGACCGACAGCGGAGCTCGGTGAAGTCGCTGCAACGCTTCAAACCTACGCCAAGGAAGCGTTTGATATTCACCATCTTCTCCATGTACGGCTGCTTCGAGCCATTGGGCTTGTAACGCGTGGACCAGGGGACACTGTACGACTTGGCGAACCAGGTGCAGGCGGTTCACATCGATGCCTTGGCGACGTCTGCGACGCCGTCCGCTATGATTGATGACTGCGTGCAAAGCTTTACACTCGAGCTTCAAAAGTACAAAGTACAGACTGTCTCGCTCGACAGAGGCACGTGACTGTTCACTCTGCTGTAGCAAAACCATGCACTTATTCACCCAAGCAAGCGCGACGCCCTTTTCAACCTGCACGAGCTGCACACGCTAGTAGACGAGCACGACCACCGCTATCGCCCGATCGTCTCCGATTCGCAGGCTCTGCTCCCTCGCAAACATGAAGAGGTGGTCGTCGCCGGCGACCCACAGCTGTACGTCTGGACACCTTGGGATCCATCAGAGCTCTTCGGGCCGGCGCAAGACCCGTCGGCCCCAAGCCTGCTCCCGGTGTTGTGGTACCTCCGAGTCCAGCACAAACCGACGCAAACAAGCTGCATTGGCACCGTCACCCTCGTGGACCTAGTTGCCCACCGCGGGTTTGTTGAGATTCCCATCTGCACACAAACCCCCGAGATCCGCGTCGTGTCTGGTTGGGCGATGTTGCTGCTGACGAGGGACGACGTGCATGTCCACTTGCTGCAGTGTAAAGACGCCGATACGTGGGACGCCTTTGCGTCATTGCCGCGCCTCCCGCCGCCACCGGCGATCTCGCCCGCGCGCATCGACCAACTTTACGACATGGATGACGACTCCATCGGCGTCAAAACGGCGGCATGGCAGCACGTCCTCCAGGACTGGGAGGCCGCCTTCGTCTTTACAGAGCGGCGACGACCTAGCGTCGCTGACCGGCGGAAAGTGGCCCCCTGGTTCCGCCAGTACCATAAGTACCGGTTGGCAGGCATGAGCTCAATTAAATAAGATTCGGTGCTGCGTCACAAGTGGGGCAGGGTTTTGTGGCTGGAAGATGTGCGTGGGGCGTCGACCTTGATTTGGATCTGCGCCCGCGACTTGATGGGGCAATGCAGATAGGCCAGCGAGCCTTCGTCTTTGGGCACCGCGTGTGTTGGGGAGCTTGGCGTCCCGTTGTGGCGCTGCAGGTAGAGCACCGGGTCGAACGAAATGGACTTGCCGAGGGCAATGCCCATGTCCATGGTCTCGCTCTGCTGGACAAGAATGGCTTGGTACTGCTCGAGGGTCGGCGCTGACTCCACCGGCGCCACGTGCTTCTCGTTCAGGATGTCGTTCATGCGCTTGAGCAGTGCGACGTATGCCCCAAGGTCGGGCTCTTCGACCCACTGCGGACGGAGTCACGGGCGTTAGAGATCGGAGCGTTGTACCTGTTCGACAAAGAAGAACATGGCGTCGCAAAAGCAGTCGACGGTGAGAATAGTCTGCCCGTGGCTGTCGCTCTCCCAGGCTTCGTTCAAGAGAGCGGACGCGATGCCATCGTGCCACTCGGTCGTCAGCCCTACCGCTCGCTGTTTAGTGTGTGGAACGGACCTCCGGGAAGACCTGAGAGAAGCTGCGAGTACAAAGTGATGTACTGGTTCTTGGACATGGTCTGCTCGTCCTTGGCGCGGATGCGTGAGGACCTACGGACTTCTCGCGCAGGAGTCTATGGCAGCGCGCAGCTACCACAGGGTTCGCAGCCACTTGCGGACATTGGGGTGCGTCATGATAGCCGACCGCTTGATCTGCAATTCGCGGTGTCGTCGTAAGATACCTTGCACTTCTCGCGACAGCGTCACGGGCGCTTTCTTCGTTGCGCTCTGCGCACGTCGCGGGGGTCGTGTGTGTGTCTTCTTTGGTGTCTCGGCGCGAAGCGGCGTGGACGGCTTGGGCGGCGCCTCGAGCGGTGGGTCCGTGACGGCCGTTGGCGGCGGTGGCTCCGCTTCCGAAGGCGTGTCGTACATGTTGTCCATGAACGCCTGATACACACGCTGCATCGTCTCCTCGGAGCTCGCGAGGGTGTCGTCGACGGCTAGCCTCGCCCGGTGGGCCGCGCGCTCCTCGAGCTTGGCCAAGAAGGCGCCAAGGCTCTCGGCTTCGTCCGCGAGGTCGTTCAGATTCAGCGAGTCCCATATCGTGAACCTTCGAATCATACGCGTCTCAGTCGGCCTCCATGCGCGTCGTCCAGAGCGACGAATGTCTCGACCCGAGTATTTATAACTTGCCACGTAATGCATGGCACGTTGATGCGTAATACTGTTATAACACTGTTTCCTCCCTGTATGCAAATCTCACACTATATAGAAAATCACACTATTTCAAGGTGGTATGCAACATCGCAACCGATGCGTGCCGGCGCGGACGCGGCGGCGGCAGCAAGTCATGGACGGAGCGACGGCCGGCAAAGAGGCATGGAAGTAAACCAAGATCACCTTCGCAGTGTGGTATTATAGAGGAAACTTTACAGCGTTTATTCGTCAAGCTCCGACGCGAGCGCCTTGGCC
>JNBR01000339.1:0-28221 GCA_002081595.1 Achlya hypogyna | reverse complement strand
TTTTCAAGAAGTATGTAGCAGTTCCGCTCCACGGATGTGTCGATTGTCATGTCGTCGTTGATACCGAGTTCGCCAAAGACGGCAAGGCGTCGGAGAATGTCGAGCCCGAGGGTGTTCTGGACCAACGAACCGCGAGCGCTGTCGAGAGTATGGAAGAGCAGGCCATCAAGAGCATGCATTTCTCTCTTGCGGTCGGTCATCTTCTTGGCGACGCGAAGGGCCCGGCACTGCCGACGGATCTCCTACCATATGCCTCCACTCTTGGATGGATCGACCGCAATGGCGTACTGAATGCTACAGTTTTTCTTATCCGGATGCAAAAGTATTATATCATACAGGTTTCAGTTAAATATGAAGCCGATCAAAAACAAAAGGAATATCTTCAACAAATCGAGATTTTGCGAAAAGCGAAAGGTAGAAAAAAGAGCCAGATACAAACCCTGAAAACAATTATCGTTAAACCTGTACAAATAATAGATATTTAGCTAACGAGAACAGCACCAGTAGATTCGCCGCACTGCTTTACGTATAGAGCGACTGTTAACTCAAATCGGCATTTTTGTTGAAGATATTCCTATTGTTTGACCGGCTTCATATACTACAGTCCGCGATAAGGTGGAATATCGTCAAAATTCCGACATGTTAAAGTCCCTGATTGGTCGAAATTGTCGGAATGTGTCGGACTCCGACATATTTATTCTGCATAACTGATTGGTCGAGACAGTGAAATTCTCATGTAAAATTTTCACCCCTCCCAGCCGAGGCGGAGCAGGAGGCGAGTAGGCGGCCGAAGGCCGACCGAGCTCGAGCCGACGCCCTCACGCCGGATCTTCGCATCAAACTTACAAGGACTTCTTTGTGGTGAGGCCGCGCGCAGCGCACGAGGCCGCAGGCCGAGATACACCAACGGCCGTGTGCAACCCCCCTCCTCTAATTTTGTCCAATTAAACGCTTTGATTCTTACAGCCAATGAGATGTGTCGGAATGGTGTCGGAACCCAACCCTAATGTCGGAATTTTTACCGTATGGTAGGCTATACGAACACCCACAGTTTCTGGCATACCTTTTAAACCATCCGCTTTGAGCACGACTGCGAACTCGGTGATATACAGGTCTGATTGGCCGATCGAACGGCGAAGGAAGCATCAAAATTGGCGCCGTGGTCATTGCAAAATTCGAGCGGAAGTAAAAACAGGTCTGAAAATGAGCGAGATGGCTATACAGACACCTCGCTCTACTGCTCTTCACAAGCCTATGGGAGTATTTAGATGAAGATGCATGATGCTATCGCTCGTCTAAAACATAATACTTTATGTTCACTGTGATTCTTGTGTAGTTCTCGCGAGAAAAGCAACATAATTCATGCCTCAAAGAACCTCCTTCACCATGGTAGAGCGCGAGCGGATTCTTGCCTACCATGACACGAAAATGTCTGTCCGAGCGATTGCCAAGAAGCTCGGGCGTTTGGTGGACGCTGTCGCACGCTTTGTAACAGCACCCGGAGCTGACAACACCGCCAAGCGGCACAGTCCAAAACCCAACATCAGCCAACACGAACTTCGACGACATATTACCCAGGTCTCCAAGGTGCTCACCTCCGCCAAACGCCTCAAATTCAATCAAGGTGTGCTCCTTGGAGTCCGTTGTATTCAGCAGATTCTCTCTGGCTCTAAGCACCTTCGCAAGGAGTTGCGACAGATAATGCCGTCGATGACATCGCGTCACATGAAGGCCTGCCGTACGTGGGCGCGTGAACAACTCGTCTTGGGCCGATATTGGGCCAGCGTCATCTTTAGTGACGAGAAGAAGTTCAACTTGGACGGCCCCGACGGCATTCAGGGCAACTGGTGGGACCTACACAAGGAACTTTAGTACTTTAAAAAACGCCAGTTGGGCGGTGGGAGCGTCATGGTATGGGGCGCGTTTGTTGCCGCCAGTAAGACCGGCGTGGCTTTTCTGGATGGCCACCAGGACGCTGCCAAGTTTTGCTCGACACTGGATGCGTATCGGCTTCCTGTCGGCAAAATTATTGGTGGCCCGCGTTGGGCGTTCCAACAAGACAACGCCTCAATTCACACATCGAAAGTCACCAAGCTGTGGTTCAAGGAAATATTGTCTAACTTTGCCGTGACCAGCCTGCTCGCCCGACGTGAACCCCGTAGAAAATATCTGGGGCTATATGGTGCGCCAAGTCTACGCTGACAGGCGCTGCACGTCACCAGTTTGCGAGTTGCGGTCAAGAACGCGTGGTCCGCAATCCCCGCAAACTACCTTGAGAGCCTCGTAAAGTCAATGAACAAGCGCTGCGTCGATCTTATCTTCAAACAAGGCGGTCCCATCGAATATTAAGTTGGTAATGGAAACTATTTCGCAGGTCCGTGTGCGATATTTAATGAAATACCCATTTTACCGTGTGTAATGCTGCAATATTGTAAAGATATGATATGCCATCATATACAACACTACTATATACAGTCTCATGTAAAAGGATTCCTCTATACAATGCCTCCAACCCTGAAAAGCAGGGTGTCCGTATAGCCATTTCGCGGACTGTAAATCGGAGTCACCACCACAGACTAATTATTGCATCATTAATTCTTAGTCCTTGCAAGTTAAACGTAGTTGACACGAGACTTGATGCAGTATTGTGTTGTACAGCGTCGACGGTAGCGATCACACTTCGCAGCTTGGCGACGTCGACGCTATCCTTCTTGTCGGGCTGGCAGTGACGTCGCAACTTGTTCAACCAGGAGACGACGAGTTGCAGCGTAGGCGTCTTCCAGGCCTCGAGCACGACAGTGGCTTCCTCGAAAAGCTCGAGAAAGGCAACGAGCTCCTCTAGCACGTCTTGGTCGAACGCGGCAGCGTCTCTTTTTTTTCATCAAGGACCTTTTGCACTTGTTCGTAGTTCTTCATGACGCTCGTGAGGCAGCGCAAGAGTGAGTTCCAGCTAGTTGCGTTCTTTGCTTAGCGTGGAAGGTAACAGCGCTTGGAGCTTCGCGTGCTTGAAATACGTCACTAATGCCTTGGCGCCGTCGACGTGCAAAAAAGCAGTCTGCGCATGGCATCGAAGTTTTCGTACGCAGGAGGTAGGCGTTGACCATCGACGGTCTTGGTCTTATTGTGCAGAACAGTCGAAAGCACAGTGCTGATTCGATGTTCGAGACATGGTAGCCGGATGCAGACTTTGCCGATGCCATCGTTGCCACTCATGTTGGAACCTTGATCCGTCACCATGACAACGCGACTGGGGTCGGTCACACCGACGTCGTTGAGCACACAAACAATCGATGAGCGCACGTGTTCGGCAGTGTGACGTTCGCCAGCAGGAAGCGGTCACAAAGCACTTGATCATGAAGGCGCCACTGCTTGTCGATTCACGTTGCCATAATCGAGATGGATGACACATTTGTAAGCTTCTCGGTCCAGATGACGGATGTTGCGCCGATCATGACACCGTCAGCTTGAAGCTCAAGGGGGACCGATCGCAGCTCGCCTCCCTTTGTGTTAGGCTCGCGTACGACGTGACGACGTAGCGTCGTGCGATAAGGAAGCAGGTTGGCAATGATTAAGCGGCGAGATGACTTGAGGCCCATGCCGAACGCTGTTTGAAGAACGTCTTGGAAGCCATATCCGCTGACTATGTTAAACGGGCGAAGGTCGAGGCAACAAAGCTTCTCCAGGGCCTTGAGCATCGTGGCCTTTTCTTGATCCGTCGGAGGTACAGGGTTTATAAGAGCGAGGGATGGCGGGCGAGCCGATTGCGTCGTGCAGCGGTGGCGGTTGAGAAGGTTCGTGCCAAGCGCCTTGTGGTGTGGGCTGATGACACGGAACGAGGTGCAAGCTGGAAAAGTGTACTCGCGGTCGTTGTAGTTGAAGCTGATTTCGTCTCCTTACTTGCTTCGTTCTCCGCACGCAGTCGCTTCACGAGCTTGGTCATTTCAGAGGCAAATTCATGCAGCTGGTCCCGGTATGCCTCAGTGATGGATGCATAGAGGTGCTTCCAGCGCTTTCCGAGCGGCGACATAGGCGGGCTTGGTGCTGACGGATGTGGTCAACGCGAAGGTGGCTGCGATCGGTCAAACCCATTTCGTTGACCAAAAACGCATCCACATTTTGATAGGGACTCCAGTGGCGGATAAGACCAGCGTTGCCAGATTCACGACGGCCTTACCGAGACATTAGACCAGGCCGCGCCCAGTGTCTATACACAATGCAAAACCTCGCGGAGACGACGCGCCTCGGTAACGCTAGAAATGATGGGGGCATGCGTTTGGAAAACGGTACACGCTTGAGACACATGTGCATCAGTAGTGGTCCAAGTCAGTAACCCATAAAATCGCTCATATGCATTAACTTGACACTCAAAAACTATGTGCCTCAGGCGATTTAGAACCGGCTCATCTGATTTCGAGGTCGCGGATCCGTATTTGACCCTTTGCTTTATCTTCTCTTTGGCGACAGCTAGTCACACCTTTCATTGAACCAAACATCCCAACCAAACTTGGGCATTGGCAACACGACGAAAGCGAACAGGATTTGAGCATGCTGACCGCGAATGGCATTAGCAAGCGGCTTCGGTCGCGTCATGGTTGCGTAGCTTCGCGGAAGGCGGGATTCGCGCGAGTCTCTCGACAAGGCCCGGTGACTGTGTGACCGGCATGAGCTTATTAGTCCCTTCTTCTTCTCTGTTCTGAGCCTCTTCGGCATTTCAGGACTGATCCTTACTTGTAGTTTAAAGTTGTCACACTTTCATTTTTATTAGCACTTTCCTTGCGTGAGGTATTGACCCTGGCCAAAAGTACTTTTTTCGTCAAATTGATTTCTTATTCGTGTTCGTGTCGATTGCATCACACTACTTCGCAGACTAACTTGCTTGTAACACTTGCGCAGGCTGGGGCAAAAGCAGATATGAATTATTGGGGGTTGGCACAAACCTCTTAGAACTAATATGCAAATGTAAAGGTGCCAAATGAAGGGCTGAGATCGTTTGGGAAGTGGGCCCTGCCCACAGGTGCATGGATACGCAGTGGACCAAGCCCAGGACATTACATCCTCCCCCTGTCAACGCGAATCCCGCCTACTCCAGAGCTTTGAGCTCAACCAGGAGGCGCTTGAAGTGGGACACATGCTTGATGTCGTTTTCCTTCTCCCAAGTTGACTCGTGCTCCGGGAGGCCGTGCCACTTGTCTAAGTACTCGGTCTTGGACTTCTTATTGCGCTTTTTGAAAAGTGCCTCCACAATGTACAGCTCTTCGTCTGCTTCGAGCACCACAGGCGTAGCTTTTGGAATGGGCCGGGGCTTTAACTAGTCAGAGCTTGCTTTGTACTTCTTCAGCCGATCGATGTTGAAACCGTTGTGCATCTCCTGCATAGACGCTGGAAGCTCGAGTCGTGCGACGTTTGGGTTGATCATGGATTCGATGCGAAACGGAGCAATGAAGCGTGGAACGAGCTTTGGTTTCTCCATGCAGTCGACGAGCTTTGCATGCGTGATCGGAATCGTACGTGTCGCCAGCAAGACCCATTCCCCCGCTGTATATGTGACCGTCGCCCGCTTCTTGTCGTAGTACGTCTTCTGGCGCTCTTGGGCCCTTTGTAAGCTCTCTTGAGCACGTGCGATGAGTTCTTGTCGATGCTCGGCCACGTTCTTAACGAAGTCGTTTGGTGGGCATACTCAATCGTCGCGAGATGGACGGACCAATCGGTGCCAAGGTACGAGACTTGACAGCGGAGCGAGTTCTCGAGCGTACGATTTTGTCGTTCGGTGGCCCCGTCCGCCTGTGCACGACCTGCTGTTGTCATATATTGCTTGATGCCCATGATCCTCATCAGTTCCTTCCAGAAGCCACTTGTAAACTTGGGATCGCGGTCGCTGATGATAACCGCCGGAAGCCCGTGGTGGCGGACGACGTAGTCGAAGAAAAAGATAGCGGTCTCTGGGCCCGAAGGGGTAGACTTAGTGGCCATGTACTTAGACCGTTTGGAAATTTGTCGACGACAATTATGATCGTATCATAGCCGCGAGAAACCGGGAATCCCGTCACCCAGTCGATGGACACTGTGTGCCAGCACTCGGAAGGTGCCTTGATGGGGATCATGGTGCCTTGTGCTTGGAGCGTCATCGACTTGTAGCGCGAGCACCTCTCGCATGTGGCGACGTAAAGGGCCACGTCGTACTTCATCCGCGGCCAATAGTACCACTGCGCCAAGAGTTGGTACGTGCCCCGGGATGCGCAGCCGAGGCTGCGTCGTGAGCTTGAGAGATGAACAGTGCTCGCACGTCCGGTGAGTCGGGCACACACAAACGCCCAGATCTGGTTCATGGTGCGGACAAAGTAAAGACCCTGGTGTTCGTGAAAGCGGTGAGCATCTGAGAAGGACACGCCATGCGCGTAGGCGTCTATGAGGCGCTTCTTGACCTCGGTGTGCATGGCCACGGTGCTAAACGCGACTTGGGCCGCGTGGTTGACAATGATGTGATGAGGAACAACTACTGACTGTGGGGGCAGACTAGGTGCAGCGGGTGTCCCAAGCAAGCCGTCCAAGACGTCACGTCCGAGAAGCGTCAAGGAGGACACGTCCTGCAGGGCCACATGGACGTCGTAGAACTCCGCGCAGGCCGTGGTGCATTCATGGACCTGGGGTTGGCTAGCAGGTACTCCAAAGATGTTGGACGCCCAGGGGCTGGTGGAAAGATGAATCCAACCCTTCATGTGAAGCTTCTCGATGAAT
This sequence comes from Achlya hypogyna, assembly GCA_002081595.1. NCBI lineage: Eukaryota > Oomycota > Saprolegniomycetes > Saprolegniales > Achlyaceae > Achlya > Achlya hypogyna. The sequence continues at coordinate 21,486 of JNBR01000339.1, read as the reverse complement.
TCATCACAGGCGTCCTGCTCGACCTTGGCCATGCGCAAGCAAGCCCGGGTGCGTCTGGGGCTTGAGTCGTGCTTCATCGACATCTCAAAGTTCACGCATCGGCTCGGCGGTAGGGCATCAGGCAGCTCCGTATGATACACATCCTGGTACGTGTCAAGGAGAGCCCGGAGCTGAGGCGCGACGTCGGAAGCAACCACAGAGGGCGTTGCAGGCGAAGATTTCAAGGTCACGCCGGGTGACGATCCTTCCGTCAATACGGAGGCAACGTTAGTCTGCGGCCCCGACGGCGAGCCGGGGCCCAGCAGCGGGTCGATGGACTCGATCTTGTGTGTGCGCCAGTTGATGACGGGGTTGTACGTGTGAAACCATGGATTTTCAAGAATGACGTCGAAGGCTTTCGATCCAAGGTCCCATGTCGAGAACTCGCACTCGAACTCGACACCCGGAGCGTTAGCGAAGATGACCTTGCTGGTGCACACTCCCATCTCCGTCGGGGCGCTGGCCGGACCGTCGAATCCTTCCATCTTGACTCGGCGATACGCACTGACGTGAGTAACAAACGCGAGTCGCACCAGGTTGTCGGTCGCCCCACTGTCGAGAAGGATACGAGAAGGCTTGCCATCAAACACACCCCGCTCGATAAGGAGTTTGTGGACCATAGCTCGTGGACCCAATGTGACAGCCGTTAACGTCCCGTACGTAAAAAAACTCCTCGTCGTCATTGCTCGAGTTGTTGTCGGGAACTTGCTTGCGCACAACAACGTTGGTTCGTACTTCGCGTCGCTGGCCTTGACGTCGTCGTGGAGGGCGTGACCCCTGATTCCGTCGGCGAGGAGGGTCCCGGCAATCGCGTGTGATGTGGCCGCGCCGATCGCAGTTGTAACACTGGCGCGTCTCTGGACTTTGCGAAGCACGCCACGCCTGCTGCCGAGCTTGCGTGTAGTCTACTTCCATATCGTACGGGTCCCGTTCCGGTTGCACGGGCGCAGCTGCGGACGGACGACTAGGCGTGGCGTGAGCACCAAGACGACTGGTTGTCGTCGTTCGTTGCCGAGGAACGCTGTGAGCTCGTTCAAAAGCCAGAGCGGCCTGGGTTGCTCCTGTCACCGTGAGCGGGCGCTTGTACTGCACGGCCTCGCGTGTGCGCATGCGTAGACCACGCATAAAGCGCATGGTCATGTCGAGCGCCGTCATGTCCGAGATCTGAGCACTTCTGGCTCGAAAGCGCCCAACGTACGACATGAGATTCGTGCAGTCCTTTTGACGCCAATTGTAGAGCTGATCTCGTAGCCGTTCTTGGTGGTCTGGTGGCTCGAAGGGCTCTCGTAGCTGTGCTGCAAACGCAACCATAGTTGTGGGTTGCGTGCCCCTCGACACGCAGGACAGGTACCAAGACGCAGCGAGACCATGTAGGTTAGCAACTATCATGGCCAGACACCGCGCCTCTGTTCCCGCGTTCGCGTGCGGGTTAATGTTCTTGGCTCGGAAAAATGTCGTGACCCGGTGTACGTACAGGCTGACGCTCTCGTCCAAGAGCCCATGATACTCGGGCATGCGAAGTCCTTCGACGAGCAGCTCGGGCGTCGACGCATGTTGGGACCGCGTGGCCGTTTCTCGTGCAGCAGCTTCTTCTCTGGCGGCGGCGGCATGGAACGCTGTCTCTTCTCGGGCGGCGGCCGCCGTATGTGCTTCGTCTTGTCTGGCTTGGGCAGCACGGGCGGCTTCTTCTAGGGCCGCAGCTCTCCGGGCTTCTTCATGAATGGCCAAGGTGGCGGCGACTTCGTTCTGTGTGTGAATGTTCTGTGCTTGTGCTCAGTGGTTCGTCCTGAACCCCGTCGTCCTACTCACCCCATAAGTTTGGAGCGAGGATATCTTCTTCGGCGACGGTGTTTAGTGACCCTAATCTGAGTACCATCAAGCATCCAGTTTTGCTATGGCAAGCGCTGATGTTCAGATGTACTGATAGTAGAGAGGTCGATAATGTCGGATAACTCCAAACTTAAATCATAGTGAATCGTTGCTTTCTGAGGTCAGACATGGCCAAGATCCCGACATGCAATAGAAGCGTCAAAGCTGACAGTTCTGAAGAGTTCGTCGCTGGCGAGATGTATGAATCGAACGTTGGCTCTAAGGAACACTTAGTGCCTTCGGTTCGTTCGTACTTATTACGCGCTTCGAGGCCATCAACGTACAGTCAGCGTCAAAAATATGCGTACAGGGCGATCCGGGGTTGTTTTTCTAGCATAACTCGGCCAATTCTTAATATTTTTTTACTAAAAATTATTTTTATTCTAGTAGGCATATGTAATTACATATCTAAGTGGAAGTTACGTTAGAAACGCAATCGTGCGGCAGGGAAGGACCCAAATGTGATATTGGCTACTATCATAAATATGTGTACAGGACGATTAATCGGTCATATCTTCAGAACTGCAAACAATAAAATATTCGAATTTTGCAACAATATTTAACACCATCGTAACAATCCTTACAAGCGTCTTTGAGCGCTATGAAATTGTGCAAAGGGATACTCCAGTGATCAACTGGTACCTGCCATAAAGCTTTTTGAGGATTCATCGCGGGTGCTGTGGCTTTATTTTCAAGGCCACCAGCATGCCCCGCACTCTACATTACCGTTACTTATTATATGGCTGAAGGTAAATTTTTTCTTTTCAATGCACTTGCATTTAGAAAGCCAAAAAGCGAAAACCGTGGATTGACAACCTGTGCACTCTCCCTCATATATTGCCATGGGTCATTAGGCAGCTGCCTCTAGGCCCATATTTTGTCTCGTCAATGAACTATCGTCGTGCAAACGCCAGCTATGTGCCTTGAAGTTGCAGGTAGCTCGCAAACGAAGCAGCTGAATGCATATTCCACATGTTTCCACAACACAATCCGCCTTCTCAATCCTACAAGATTTTTAAGACCTCGGTGCAATGCTATCAGATTAGAACGCATACAAGAATACTAAAACGCGTGGAGTACCATGAAAAACGTCACTAGATTTGGAGAAAAGTTGAACACAAGATGGCGTGAAGTGACGCTTAAAACGTAGATAAATCCGCTTCTGCGGCGCTTATGCAGCGCGTAGTTGCTCACAACAATTGCTACATTGTTTGCTCATACTCCAAAAAAAATTGGTGTTTTAAATCTTTCTCGTCTTTGAGATCTGCAGGCTTAAAAATACAGTACACTATTGTCCATAGTAGCCGGTTGCATTTTTCTTTGTTTATAAGAACTTCAATTTTGCATTTCTCATAGTACCAGCCGGTTCACGAGCTACTACATCTTGTTCATTGTTCACGTATGAAAAATAGAAATAATATACTCGGTATTTGCCGAGTTATGAAAAAAATATGAATTCTTAAAGCCCTGTACGTACACTTTTGACGCTGACTGTACAGTAACTTTGAAAAAAAATGTGTTAAAAGGGGATTCCGTTCAAATCCACGTAACTTGCATGCATTGCAGAAAAGGCACGTGCTTTCAAAGTGTGGCACGGCAGGCAAACCGAGTGACATTAATCACTGCTTGGGGAAATTTTGTGGTTGCACTCCTTTATTAGTTTTCCTTAGTCGAGTGGCAGTTTTAAACAAAATGAATAAAATGCTCGCGAGGATGCGGCATGATCGACAAACGCAGGTATCAGCTATCATAGGATACTGTATTCTGAGGTGTATGGCGTATGAGAACCCAAAGGTACAAAACGAAGCGCACACAGGCCACAATCAGGCGCACCTCCGCGGCACCAGCACGGACGTGAAGGCAACGACAGTTGCGGAACGCAGCGAGGCACGTGAGCAAGTCGCTTTTTGCCGTTGCAAACTGTGTGTGGTTGGCGCGTGCGTCGGCTTTGGTGTCAAAGAACCCGCGAATGGTGACTTACTATTGTAGTGTATCCAGGGGCTGAGCTTCTCGCGCCGGACTACGTAGCTTGAACGTGCCTTGAGGAACGGGGTATTAAGAACTGAATTAGAGGAAGTGCTTATCGACTACAGTCAATGAAGACACTTTTGTGCAGCAGACTATGCAATAGAGGGATCTATATGTTGGCAGCACCTTGGTTACTTCTTGAATGACATGAATGGCTTGAGTCCACAATCGCATGACTGCGTGTACTTGGTTGAAACCTTCGGTGCACCGAGCCCCGGGGCGCCACACACCCTTTCTTGAAAGTGAGGTACGTCGCGGCAGTGGCCGAGCTACGGCCACGACACGTCGGAGTGGAGGTAGAGTTGTGAGACACCGGCCCCATCGGAAACTTGTTTTTGCTGGTCTTCTTCTTGGCAGGCGCCGGGGTTGATTTCGACTTGGACTTTTTGGTCGCGCTGCTAGACTTAGGCGCGAGCACGATGGCGTCCGTCGAGATGGGGTAGGCCGCCGTAATGGTCGTGGCTAGCCCATACGCAGGGCTCGTCGGATCGAGCTGGGCGAGCTGCGCTCTCATGTACGCCTTGTACATCTGGAATGGGTATTCGTGCAGGGTGCTAACGGGCTCCCAAGTCGTCTCGCCTTCCATGCCGAGCCAGGCGCACTCGAGCTCCATGACGCCGGTCGACGAGTTGATCCAGAAGTTCGAGAATACCATAATCAGCTCCATGACGCCGGTCGACGGGTTGATCCAGAAGTTCGAGAATACCATAATCAGCTCCATGACGCCGGTCGACGGGTTGATCCAGAAGTTCGAGAATACCATAATCGTGCTCGATTTCGTTACCGATGGCGCTAAACTTGATAGCTTTTATGACTTCCTTGGAGAGCTCGCTCGTCGCGTTGTTGTACAGACGCAGACATTGCAATCGTGGTGCTTCTTGAACTGCACTTCTTCGACCGTGTACACCCACGACGTTATGGTACTGACCACGACCCACGGGCGGTACCACTTAAACGACGCCTTGAGCAAGTCCAATCACGTGCTGAGCACCTGGACAAAGTTGCCGATGGCAAACTTGCGCGGCTTGGCTTTGTTGCCTCGGTTGGCCAGGTTGCGCTTTTCTTGGCGGACCTTAGTTTTGTGCGACGCGAGCTCACGATGCATGGCGGCGAACGACGCGTACGCTTCCTCGAGGCCGTCGTAGCGCGACGCCTTGAATTCGTCGTAGCTGACTTGGGCGAGCGCCGTCGACGAGCTTGATAAAGTGCTTGTTGGCGATCTCGATCGTACCGTTCGACCATGGGTTCAGGGGCAGCGTATAATGGTGACATGTACCATAGATGCGGCGCGTCTCTTCGATCGCGTGGTTCTTAAAATGTGTGCCTTGATCCGACACCCAAATAGGCGGGATTCTGAACAAGTCGAACCCGCGGTGTGCCGCGCTCAGAAAGGCCGCCGCGTGGTTGGTTCCTTGGAGGAGAAAAAAGAAATCCGATTGTTGGTGTAACCGGAATGTTATCCGGTAACACTGCGATTGGTTGCTCATCTGCAACCCGAGCCCTACGGCTCTCCAGAGAGGCGCTCGTCCATTCGGACGAGGCGCACTGCTCTCTCATAGGCTAGTTTTAATAGCCTTAACCCTACTGACTGTTGGGAACGGTCGGGGAGCAAGATCCTGTGGCTCCCCGCGAAGTTTAGAACTACTGGACGTAGTTGTTCTGCATTTAGGTCTAACCCTTTTAATCTCACTCTTCATTTTGCTTCCTAATACGTTGACACTTGGTAGCACTGTCGTTCGTCCAACGACCATGTCCAACGAATACCCCGCACACTTCTATCCCGCCCACCGCGCGATCATCGATCGCATGCGGCTCGCCCTCGGCGATGCCGCCACACATTCCATGCTGAATGCGCTCCCAGCGGATCAACAGATCCGCCTTGTGGAAGGTTTCGCCACGTTTGGCGACAACGCTACTGCCTAATACGAGGCAGAGAATGCAAATTTGCGGAAACAGGGTCGAGCCCTTGAAGAGTCCCTCCAACAGTCGGTTGCTTCGCAACGCGACATAGCGGCGGCCCTTGCGGGCCTAGCCGTTTCACGAGGCGATAGTGCGTACGCACGCCCTCGACCAGTGAAACTGGAGGTACAGCACTACAGTGGTGCTGAATCGGAGCATTTACTCCGTTGGATTCTGCAAGTCTCGACTGCAGCGGATGCACAAGGCATCCAAGGCGATGGAATGCGCATTGCAATCGCGATGTCGCATCTAAAGGGGCGCGCTGAAGAATGGGCGTATACCCTTCGCCTGGGCAACGCCCAGTGCTTCTCGTCTTATGACGATTTTCTAAACCAGCTGCGGCGTGTGTTTTTACCGCCCAACAGTGACTTTCGACATCGGTCGAAGTTCCTCGCCGCAAAGCAAGGAAAGCGAACTATTCTCGAGTTCGCACAAGAACTACGCTATCTTACAGCCTGTCTGACCGACAGCGCTAGCCTCCCGGAGGCTATACGTGTCACCGTGTTTATGAACGGGCTCAACGAATGCCCTGCGCGAACACAATTGTTCCGCACGTATCCTGCTACGTTTGAGCAGGTGCTCGAGATCGCTCTCGACGAAGAGTTTTCGCACTCTCTGGCTCGGAGTAGCCAGCCGGACCCCTATGCTATGGAGGTCGCTTATTTGGGACCGTCGTCGACGCGTACGGAGGTACGCAAGTGTTTCAAATGTGGCCGACAAGGTCACATTTCCCGTGATTGCACACAACCGCGTCGTGAGCGGCAAGTACCCACGGTGCAACGTCCCAACTATTCAGTTGGTAGTCGCACGCGCACTTCACGCGGACATCCCCGCATGCAGGGAAACGGCCAGTCCCAGTTGGCGCGAGGCGCCCTACTGGAGGCCACAATGGACCTATACCAGGGCGACCACCTCGCCCAAAGGTCCTAGCCTCCGACACAATGATATTGTGTCAAACAGGACATATGCTGTCCTTCGAAATCCAGGTTCCTGGATATACGCGAAGCTTTCGCGTTCTTATCGACTCAGGGGCGTCGGAAAACTACGCCCGGCGTGTTTCAGTGGCGTCGAACAAACGCCTGTACGATGCTGCGTGTGCAGCCGCAGACCCTTCTGCAAGGGTCCATGTTAAACTAGCAGACGGTAAAACCGTCTCTACACCTCGTGTGGTGATCTCTCTCCCGTTGAAGGTGGAGGATATTGACTCTGTTGAGTCATTTTACGTCATCGACTTGGATGAGCGCTGGGACCTCATCCTTGGCATGGGCTGGTTAGAGAAACACCAGCCGTGCATCGATTGGCGCTCCAAGCGCCTCAATAAGCCTAACCAGGCTTCTTCCTCCGCCTTGCGGGTGATGAGTAATGAGCTCACCCACGAGAACAGCGGCCCCCTGCCGGTTGCCCCGCAGGAAGCCAATACGGAGTTAAACCCCCATTCGGACACACATGTCCATGAACCACGAGCTGAGCCGTGGGATTCGCTCACCCCAACAACTAGCCCGAGTCTAGTTCGTCCGGAATCTCGGACTTCGACGGTGCCAACGCACCATCGATCTCGGCAGAGTAAGCAACGAACCGCTGCTCCGAACACGTCGTCGGAATTCGGGGAGGGTTCTGCCCCCGAAACCGCTGCTCAGCGAGTGAGCGCGGATGACTATGTGAGATCGCAATGTGATTTGCGAGAGCTCCCGACGACTGGGAAAGAAATTGTCAAGCTCCCGGAGATGAGCTTTAACGCTTTTGCACGAGCGTTGCGCGAAAATGATGTGGCAAGCATTGCCGTTATTCAGAGTGTCGACGAGACAGACCTCTGCATGTCCTCCACGATGGATGAGGACGTCGCTGACGAGCAAGCGACTTCCCAAGCGGATGCTTGGGCGGCTATACGGTCGAACCCATTCTACGACCTCGTGAAAGAATACGAGGATGTTTTCCCGGATGTGGTTCCGGAACGACTCCCCAAGGACAAGGGAGTTCGACACGAGATTGATCTCGTTCCTGGCACGAAGTACTGTGTTACGCGCCAGTGGCCGCTCCCTCGAGAGCCGGTCGAGTTTATTGACGCCTTCTTTGCTGCACGCAAGAAGGCTGGGCACGTGCGTGAAAGCACGTCACCCCATTCGAGCCCAACGTTCTGTGTGAAAAAGGATAATGGGGGTTGGCGCATTGTCCATGCGTTCAACAAACTAAACGCAGCTACGATACCTGCGCAAACTCCGATTCCTCGGAAAGACGTCATCATCGACGGTATGGGAGGATCAACGGTGTTCTCGACCATTGACCTCCGCGACGGATTTTATCAAATCCTTATGCGTCTTCAGGATATTCCGAAGACGGCTGTTTCCACTCCAAGTGGAATGTTGTGGGAGTGGCTTGTCATGCCTCAAGGGCTTGCAAACGCCCCTGCCACGTTCAATCGCATGATCACGGCGAAGCTTCGCCCGTTGCGCGATTTCGCGCCGTCGTACTTTGACGACATCTACGTGCACAGTCGCGCACGCACGACTGAAACGGACTTTGAAGTCCACCGCGGCCACTTACGCCGCGTCTTGCAAACCCTGCGGGATGCAGGTTTGTATGCGAACCTCCGAAAATGCTTGTTCGGGGTAGAGGAGATCCCCGTCCTCGGAGACTTCGTGGGGGTAAAGGGCTGTCGCCCAGATCCCACCAAGGTGGCCACAATAAAAGAATGGCCATGTCCTTCGAATCCGAAGGAGCTGCGCAGTTGGCTAGGTCTTGCGACCTATCTGCATCGGTTTTCGAAGAACTTTGCCGAAATAGCCCAACCGCTTTCGCGGTTACTTGCCAAGGATGTTTCCTGGCAATGGACGCCCGAATGTCAAACGGCGTTCAACGGCATAAAACGGAGCCTCGTAGAGGCGCCTGTGCTGGCTTTACCAGACTTCTCTCGACCGTTTTCGGTCGTTTGTGATGCGTCGACTCGCGCTATTGGCTGCTGTCTTATGCAGCGAGACGCTAACGGTCGAAACCGCCCGATCTCATTCCAGTCCCGGCAGTTGCGCCCGCCAGAGCGTAACTACCCAGTCCACGACTTGGAACTTTTGGCGATGAAATACGCCTTGGTAAAGTTTCGCATTTACCTTCTCGGCTTGAAGCCGTTCGTGGTCTATACAGACCATGCGTCGCTACGCACGGCGGTGAAGTCACCGCACATCTCGGACCGCATGGCCCGATGGTTGTCCTTCTTCGCGGAATACAATTTCTCCGTGGAATACAAGCCCGGTCGCGACAACGTTGTCGCTGACGCCCTCTCCAGACGTCCCACGGATCTTTGCGCTATGACACGAGCGCACAGCGATCTTCTTGATCGTATTCGTACAGGGTACGAAACAGATCCCGGCCTCAAAGCCGTTATTGCGCGTCTCTCGACGCCGAATTCGAGCATGCACGACCCGCGCTACAGTTATCGCGAAGGTCTGCTGTACCATTCACTATCTCCGAGCGATCCAGCTCGTATAGCTGTACCCTGTGACAGTACACTTCGGTACGCCATCCTTTACGAGTATCACAATACTCCTGGCGGCGGCCATTTCGGCCGCGACAAAACGTACACCACCGTCTCCCGGCTGTTCTGGTGGCCGCGCATGTTCAAGACAGTGGCGCGATACGTGACGCACTGTCACGTTTGTCAGCAGGTGAAAGCCGCACTTGCAACACGGGCTCCTTTGCAAGGACTGCCCGTTCCGGACGATCTCTGGTCGTCCGTAAGTATGGACTTTATCTTTGGTCTACCCCGTGATCGTCACGGGCAAACAGGTATCTGGACCTGTGTCGACCGAGCGTCGAAATACTTGATCGCGATTCCGGTCAAGGACTCCATTACAGCTGAGCAATGTGCTAAGCTCTTCTTCGACAACGTGTATTGTCGCTTCGGGTTCCCTACATCGATCGTCTCCGATCGTGATCCCCGATTTACGTCCAAATTCTGGACGTCGCTGTTTAGCCTATGTGGTACTCAGCTTGCCATGTCCACGTCGGACCATCCGGAAACGGACGGCCAGTCCGAACGCGCTAATCGCGTAATTGTGGATGTGTTGCGCAGCTACGCGCAACACCGGCCGAAATCGTGGAGCTCATTGCTCCCTCAGGTTGCCTACGCTTACAACACGACGGTACAAGCGTCCACGGGTTTTACCCCGTTTTACGCGAATTTTCTTCGCTACCCAAAGTCCCCTGCATCAGTGGACGTCCCTACTTTAAGTGGGGGAGGGAGTCCAGATGACTCACTTATCCGTACCATGGATTCTGTATCCACCTTTGCGCGCATGCGCGAATCTATCACCCTTCGGATACGCAACAATATTGCGGATGCGCTTGCGAAGCAAGCGAAACAGGCTAATAAGTCTCGAAAGAACAAGCATGTATTTGTAGTGGGCGACCTAACGCTACTGCATTACACTGCTATTCCTAAGCGGTTGCACAGCAACCCTAAGCTTCAGCGCCCTTGGATTGGGCCTTTTCCTATCACAAAAGTGGTTAACCCGGTGTCCTATACACTGGAACTGCCAGTCGATTGGCAGATTCACCCCACATTTTACGTGGGTAAACTTAAGAAGTACTTACCATCGCAATCACGCGATTGTCCAGCGCCTCGAGAAGGCGCTGCTGGAGCTGCATGTTCAAACGCAGCTGGCGAACCAGCTCGTGTTGACCGCGAAGCATATCTTGCTGATGCTTCAACATCTCCGACTGTTTGTCGAGAGCATCACGCAAGTCAGCCTCACGGCGCTTGTGATCGTCATGACGACGATTCGCGAGGCTCACAAAAGCCTCAAATGCATCGACGCGCGGACGCTTGCTCGGAGATCCCGGGTTCGAATCCCGCTGGGTGCAGGCCTGCTCCGGCGCTGCGACGCTCGGCGCGCCTCGCGGAGGCGTAACCTTGGCTTGCTTAGCTGCAGGCCAACCAGCGACATAAATGTCGATAACGTTGGCGCCATCAAGGCGCACAAACTTCGCTCGGTTTTCAGCGAAGCTGGCAAGTTGCTGATGCACCTTGTGAAAGGACTCAAAGTCCTTACTATTCGTTGGCTTGATTGCTGGGAAAGATTTCCCGTTGGCCCATTGACGGGCCACCCACACTGCGACGTATTCGCACTTCGTCTCGTTGACGAACGGGGTCACAGGAACGCTACGTGTAGCGTTCGTGGCCTCCTTGCGCTTGTCTTCGCGCCAAACTTGAGCGTCCAAAACCACGGGACGCAACGCCTCAAGGAGGCGTACACCAAAGTGTACAGCTGCTGGAAAGCTGCTCTTGGTCTGGGGCACCTTTGACAGTGCCGCCAGTAGCGAGGTGACATGGGTCACCGTAGTAGAGCTCGCGCTCGCATAGGCCTTGCAGGTTGCAAAGCCCTGAAGGCTCTCAAAAGAGCACTTCGCACCGACCGGATATGTCGGGGAACACACCTTGGAGTCGTTCTCAGCGACCACGAGAACGCCTTCAAAGTATGGCACACGAGGTGCCAGCACACCGGCATCAATCTTGCGGATGCGTCTAGGTCAGACGCAGTAAGCTCCCCTGAAGCAGAGGAGTAGGTGTTACCAGCACCTGGAGACTGCGGCTCTTCGAGCACGTCGCCTTGAGAGGACTCTTCGTAGTCCACGGCAGTTTCCTCGTCCAGGTCGAACACCTTGTCGGTCATTTTCCAAAATGGACTAGATTAGTCCAGTCTAAAGTGAGGGAGGATGTAACCGGAATGTTATCCGGTAACACTGCGATTGGTTGCTCATCTGCAACCCGAGCCCTACGGCTCTCCAGAGAGGCGCTCGTCCATTCGGACGAGGCGCACTGCTCTCTCATAGGCTAGTTTTAATAGCCTTAACCCTACTGACTGTTGGGAACGGTCGGGGAGCAAGATCCTGTGGCTCCCCGCGAAGTTTAGAACTACTGGACGTAGTTGTTCTGCATTTAGGTCTAACCCTTTTAATCTCACTCTTCATTTTGCTTCCTAATACGTTGACACTTGGAATCGCGCATGACGCCGTCTTCGGTCGGCTCGAAAACGGACCTAACGGCGAGTCGTCAGCTTGGATGAGGCACTCTTGCTGCAAGCCGATGATCTCGGTGAGGCTGGGCCAGACGAACGGGTCCTCGGGCGACCGGAGCGGGCTCAGGATTGACGGGAAGTTGCAGATGACGGCGCGGACGCTCGGCTTCGGCGGCATCACGCGCCGGCGCGAGAGCAGATCATTGGCTTTCCCGGGGATGTGCTCGACCGTGTATTGGAACGATGTGAGGACCAAGTTCCAGCGCTGGATCGTGTCGGCCGTATAACGCGCGATGTCCTTGTTGAAGGCCCTTGGGTCGAGGAGGAACGTCAAGTTCCGGTGGTTGGTGTACAAGTGGAACCCACCCCCGCCCGTGCGCTGGACAAGCTAGTCGCCGCGCTTCAAGAGCACGAGGATGGCGTACGCTTCATTCTCGAGGACCGACCACGCGAGCTGGGCGCCCTTGAAGGAGCCGCTGAAGAAGAGCAGTGGCGTGTGGCACTGCTCATCGAAACTGCGCGGAAGGTCTTCCTTGGGAACTTGCGTGATCACACCGCCGTAGTAGTATTGCGAGGCGTCGGGGAAAACGCAAACGACTTGGCTCGGGTCGGGAAGCGCGAGCGTCGTCACCCTCGCGATGCCTTCCTTCATTGCTGCGAACGCTGCCACCTCCTTGGTGCCAAAGTGTTCGGGCTGGAGTAGGAACTTAACCAAGCGCGACTTCTTGTTCGACCCCGCGTCCTTGTAGACGCGATGGAGCGCTACCATCAAGACTTCGGCGACGTCGCTGTGGCGCGGGATGTGGGACCTCATCCAATTCGCGGCGCACACAACTGGAGCAGATCGGCGCATAAAACCTGTGGAAACCGAACTATTGTTACTCTCCATACTCCATATTCTCTTTCACAAGGAAGGTCGGTTGGCTGAAAACACTCTAATTATAGCCAACCAACAACGCCGAGCGACAAAGCGACACATCATTGGGCAACGATGCGTCGTCCCGACAAGAAGGCCGCCACGAAGGCGTCCGGAGCCAAGATGCCCTCCGACGATGCGGCAAAGACGACGACGCCGGAGCCGGCCTTCCCGCTCACCAAGCCCTTCGACAAGAAGCCCGGCAAGTACCTGCTTGTGGCCGCGCGCACGGAGAGCCGACGGCGAGGTCGCCATAAAGAAGGAGCGCAAGACGCGCTTCGCCTTCAACAACGGCGCCGATGTCAAGGGGCCCCAGGAGGCACTCAGCGACGACGGCATCTTCCAGGACAACACCAAGGAAGTCGAGCAGTTTCGTGTCATGACCACGCGCCTCCAGCGCCAGGGCATGGACGTTACGGCACACAGCATCCGCCGGCGCCTCAAATTTCTCTACGATGGCTTTCTCGCAAAGGAGCGTATCTCGAAAGTCGCGTCGGGTACGCTTGTCTATTTTCTGGTCTCTCCTTACAATGGCTACTAGGGGTGGAAGAGAAGTTGGACGAGAAGACGCCGCTCCTGCACGAGTACCACGAGCTCATGGAGGAACGCAAGGCTGCCCAAGCTGACAAGAGGGAGGTACGGGTGGCGGGGGAGAAGAAGAACGAGGATGGCTGCCGAGCTATTTTTGCGCCGTCGATCGGCCTAAGAAGAAGGATAAAGCCAAGTTTGACGTGCAAGAGTACCTTCTCGTGCTGCAGCGCAAGCGCACGACGAGCTCGAGTTCCAGGCTAGTGCAAATAAATAGCGCCTGGATCTCGAAGCACGCCGGATTGCACTCCAGCAGCAAACGCTGGTCTTTCAGCAGCAACAAATTAAGCTCATGGCCTCGATTATTAATAAACTCACGTAATACAACTGGGTCATTGGTCGATATACGTGAGTATTAGTATTTAAAAGGTTAATCGAGCTAGGCTTCAAGAGACGGCGGATCGAGGCCAAAGAAACGACTCGTTTGGTCGCAGTTGATGCAGTTCGTAAAGAAGGCGCCGAGAAGGTACATCTTGCTGATGGGCGAGAGAACACTTTCAAATTCTTTTTAAAATCGAGAAATGCCTAGTACTGCAGTACGTCGCCGAAGCACCACTCGACCGACACGCGCACTGAACTCATCTTGGCGTTGTATTTGGCTTGGGCGGACGTGACGACCGAACCCTTGTAGGGACTTAGGAGCCAGTCGCCCAAAGGGTACGCGGGGTCGCAATAGATGTACGTGCCTGCTGGGGCGTGCGCCTTTCACTTGGTGCCGATGTCGCTTTGGTGGAGGAGGATGATGTCGTGGCGACGGCCTTTGATGGGGCCGTACATGGCCATGATGAGACCGTACATGGCCACGATGAGACCGTTGGCGAGCGTGACGCTCTGGAACTTGAGCGAGTGGACGGACTCGCTTGTGGCCATTGTAGACTTGGCGCTGGAAGCGCGTCGGGCGCGCGATAGGACGCACTGTACGGTAAAAAATGCAGCACAAGCACTATCTATTCCTGCCTTGCGAGAGATCGCTCGGCTAGAAAATGTACCACAGAGGACGAGCAATTCTGCGTCACACTCAAATGTGTCCTTGTACTTATCGTGAATCATATCGATGACGTGCATAAAGTGTTTACACAGCGCAGGAACGCTTCACCCAAACAACATAGCTAGCTCAATTCAACGATTAGGGTAGCTCAGGTGGCGTAGTACTAACAATAGACCTTCCACAGCCTGCACACGATCTCCATCCTTGGTGATAAACACCTTGGGAACGCGCATGCATACAAGTAAACGCTTGATTCCTGCCTTCGAAAATCGAAAGTACGCCATGCAAGTCGGGTCACAGGCAGAGTCGAGACAAAAGCGTTTATGAGGAATCATAAGCCGCTCACGAATGCTACGATCAAGGAACAACATGGTAAGAGCATCGTCCCCCGCGGCGAGAAGCGCCAACAGGTCCGAATTCATTCGAGACAAAATGCACCTGGTGGTGCTCCAGCGCCAGCCAAAAAAGAGTGTGAAACCTGTCCAGCCAGCAATAACGTGCCAAAATCACAATTATGATTCACCTCCAGTTGCGAAAACAAAAAATGGCTGCGATTGTACTGTGAAAATGACTATGGCTATAATCCATTTCATAGTATAATTCCAATTCGCGAAAACTTTCTATTGTATCATGACTTATAATACATCAACGCTTCAATGCGAAGGAATATCACCACCCAATTGGCCCTCCGTGTGTTTTTTAACGCAAGAAAATGAATACTGCCTCCATTCCACCATATTTGCCCATTCCCACCCCCCGCGCACAAAGACATGGCGACCGCGCTGACTTTCCATCGGTCAATTCAAAAGGACCAAAATTAGCCAATTCCTTTGAAATGCATTAACCTGTTCCACTCGATACAGCCTGCCCAGCTCTACACTCGCAGTAACCTCACACCAAAGTTGCGGATGCCTAAAACCTCTCGTCGTTGGTATTGACAAGCCGTTGCTCGGACCTTGTCTGTTGTTTGTCCCAATTACCCGCTGCAACTCATACATGTATCACCTTCATACAAACTTGGCGTCAATGCAACACCTTAGCCATACAAAAAACTGTATAAAATGATAATCAACCCACACAAATTCCTAGACAGCCCAGATTTCGAACGATTCATCTTCGGCCTGGATGCAGTTTTCTTCCGCAAGCGGCGCAATCAAGTGGTCGTCCACGTTGCCAAAGTCATCGAGCGGCAGCTCCGGGTCAACAATGACACCGGCGTCTTCAAAAGCACTGTACAGGTCGGCAAGCTCATTCGACCACTTGACCTCTTCGTCCATCTTGACTTTGTAGGCCGCGAAGCGCGGCGGCAAGACGAGCAACGGCCGCGTCCTTCACTTCACTTGGGCATCCACGGCGCCGGCAGCTGGCCCAACCGCGTAAGTTTGCCCTTCCCCACATGGGGAATCTTGTAGTTGATGCGCCCGTGTGGCGCAAAATCTCAACCAGAGCAAGTTCGTAGGTCCGAAAGTTACTCCAGAGCGTCTCAGCCGTGATCTTAGACCACGCCGCGAACGTCGCCGCAATAATGCCGTCGATGCCCGTCGCGCGCTCCTTAATGTGAAGCTACTGAACCGCCCGAAAGAAGCCCAAGTCCAGAACGTTGGTATCCGGTGAAGTCGGCGGTTGGAACTCAAACCGGATACCCCAGCCGTCACTCATGCAGCGCTCAGTAACTTCGTCGGCCGAGGCAGCGGCGTGCGGCTTGGCATTATCGTGCTGGACAATCAAGATCTTGTCGTGCAGGTACAGGCTCATCTTGGTCTTGATGGCCGGGATGACGTTGTGATCAACATCCTTTTGTAGACGCTCTTGTCGATGCTTACGCCAGCCGTCTCACACGGTCGCCCTTGGGTCTGTTGACGCTGGTTCTCTTGGCCTCGACGGACTCGACGAAAGGCCAGCATCCGATCTTGCCGTCAAACCATGCCTCAGAGGTCGCATCAAGCCGAGGTTTGGCCACGGCACAAAGAAACTTAACTTTAGTAATATAGTTCTTGTTTTTTGTTGTCCGAGCGTAGTCTTTGAGTTAGAGAATGAGTTGAGTTTGAACGGGCACGTCGGCTATACAACAGTTATACCTGAAGCGGGATGTTTTCGTCAGGCATGCCGTAGACCAGTTCGCGGCAGCGTTTCAAGAAAAACCATTTCTCGTCGATATGGTCATAATTATCCATATCTGACACGAGATTTTCTGCATGTATAAACTTAAGAGCAAAGTGACTACGTACATACTTGTTGGCCAGCGTCGGTGCCGGCTCGAGGGGTCGCGCGTACTTGCGAAAATAGCCTTTGTTGTAGCGGCGCCACAACGTAGTGGATGGGACACCGGTGGCCATGGCAAGTGACTGTAGAGACTTACGTTGTGAGTATGGTACCAAACGGATACGGAAGAAAATCTTGATATCTTATTTTAGAACCACACCTGCCTTGCCTGCATGTGTCGAACCTCTGAATCGCCCCGCCTGTGCTCGCCTTGCTCTTGTTATATATGCGCTTGGCCGTCCTTGTGGATACGTCGTGCAACTCGGCGTACTTTCGCACGTCAGCGGGGGTGACGACGCCGTTCTTGGATACGCGCAGCAAATCCTGGAGGAGCGCCCGCCGGTGGTCGTTGTCCAGCTCATTCTTTGGACGTTTGACGGGTAAACCTGTGCCGGGCATGCTTGATTTTGAAATGAGTCGACTTTCTGCTAACCACCAAGTCCTCTTCGATGCAAATATCTCGTCATATTCTATATGGACCGACGTATGAAGTATTCAAGGGTTGAAAAGCGACCACCATTAATCCGAGGTTGGCACAACAGTGGGACTGGACAAGTATTGTGGGATGGAGATAGTAGTATTTTTTATACACAAGGCGCGTATTTTTAAATCGTGCTTGTATTTTATCACCAACAAATTTAAGGTGCCAGGCATGAATCCATATATTATTTGCAATTTTGGTATGCCCACGGAAAAGGACGAAGACCTTGCGACAAGGAGAGACTGGCAATCCTCCTGGCCGTTGAGGGCCCTGACGCACCAACCAAAATGTCTTTGGCGGAAGACTACGGTGTGCCGAGGCCGCTATTAGGGAACACTGGCCAAAAAGGACAAAATTATGGAACGAGTTCAGGGTTTGGCTCCGGCCGTCCTCGAGAAGAGGCGACGGGAAGCATAAGCCAAATTTCCAGAGATTGAGGAGTTTCTCCTCAAATAGACGAAAGGAATACGTCTAATTAAACTCCTTGTTCCTCCTCAATATTACTACTCTGTTCCGAAATTGCAGGGACATTTCATTTTGACAGTTTTTTGCTCCTTGTTAATTGGCTTAAATTTGAATTGTCAGCAATCATAGGACAAAGTTCTACCTCCAGCCACGCGAAATGTCGCTTTTATGTGCAGCTGTCAGGCTCATCTAGATAACGTGTGATATTTTATGAATTTTCATCAAATTACTAAAGTCAAATACGATGAACACAAGCTTCAGAGTCAACCAAGGCAACATTTGGCCAATGAATGTGTAGTAAAGAAGCCAAATAAAGCGCTTAAATGTGATATATTCTAAAAGAGCATACGTTCCTCTTTCTCGCGGCGGCCTCAGAACTTGATTTTCTTCAAAATCCAATTTTGACAGACTCTGAAAGGCAAATGTCCCTATAATTTCGGAACAGTGTAAAATTCTTAGTTTTGCATGAAGATATTTTGCAATTCGACATGTCGGAGTTGGAGAGGGAGGATGCACGATTGCGAGCTAGCCGCGTGCGCCTTGTAAAACCTGGACTTACTTTGGGTTTTCGCCCAAATCTACTCCATGTCGCAACAGTCCTGGTCCAAACCTGATCTGTAATGCCAACCACCGTTTTAAATGCAGGAACCACGACGCCTTCTTGCGCTTGCCCGCGAAGATGTACATCGGCAGCAGCACCTCGCCGGCGGCGCTGATGCAGGCAAGGATCGAGACATTCTCGCGGTCGGTTCTGCGGACACAGTTTGCCCGCATGCCCTTGACGGCGACAATGTGTGGCGGCCGACGCCCCTGTGCGCAGACGCCCGTATCGTCAGAGCTCCAAATCGAATCAGCTGGGTATTTGGCCACGACGACGGCGAGATTGGTAAAGAAGCGGTGCACGGTGAGCTCGTTGGAGCCGCTGAACCTGGCAGCGTCTAGCACCTGGCCATTTCCGGCACGAGAGCTCCTTGTGGCGGTGCACGAAGGGCTTGGTCGACTTCTGCGACGGTAAGCTCTTGGCCACGTTGGTCAATACGCGCACGGCGGCGTCGTGGAGGAGGTGGCGGAGCTGGCAGCGCATCTCGCAGTTGCCGCGCCGCGCGCGCGGAACTTCACGACCCCGACGACTTCGACGACCGCGCGATGCGCCGCTGGGTTCAAGTGCGTGGTTGGGCGGCCGAGCGCGGCGTCGACCTTGACCTTGCTCGTAACGCGGGTGTGGAGCACCGTGTGGCTCTTGGCGCCATAGGCGCGGCAGGTATCGCGGATCGACATCTCGCACGACTTGACGGCGTGCTCGGCTTCAACGAGGATTTGCTGCTTTATGGGCTTCTGGCTCGATGAAAAATCAAAAATAGATAAGGACTTTAGAAAGACTGGTGTACCTCGGCCATTCGTCGGCCGTTAGGTGAACTTGAACCAGCTGCGTGTAGCTTTTGATGCCAGGCGCGCGTTGCGCAAGTTGATTGGTCAATTCTGTACTTCTGGTCCTATTGGCGGGATATTTCGTGACGCACTTAAATGGTGGTGCTTTGACTTGTACTCGTATGTTATCCGGATGTACGTCAGTATGGGATGTCCGTCATTATGGCCGGGACGGATATAGTATATATTTCCGATGATTCTAATGCGAGCACAATGCAAACTAGGACTGAGTGCCACACAAAAGTGTACGCCGGCGATGCGAATGCTTGCGTATTGCGGGGCAGCGGACGCCTTGGGCGAGTACTGCCCGGTACCCGAGTCGACAGCGAACAGGTACCTCCAGCGCTTTGTCGCCGGCGCCTTTGGCTATTTGACGAAGAATTTCTTCGTGAGTCAACCCCGGATGACATTGAGCGTCATGTCATCGCCAAGGCTGCGCGCGTTTTCCAGGGCATGTTCGGCTCAATCGACGGCACTCATTGGGTATGGGTCAAGTGCCCGGTGAGCTGACATGGCCAGTACTAGGACCGTTATGACAACCATTCCATTATCTTGGAGACGGTTGCGACGAGCGACCTCTGGATCTGGGACGCCTTCGTCGGCGTACCGGGCTCGTGCAACGACACCAACGTCTCCTATCGCTCCAGGCTAATCGTTAAATACGTCAGACATGGTGTGCGTAGCAACGTTTGAGGTTAATCTATCGATGTCCTTCGCAACAGAATGCAAACTTAAAGTCACCATAGTTCGATGGCAATACATTTCCGATCTACTTTCTCGCAGACGGCATATACCCCTCATGGAGTATGTTTGGCAAGCCCTACACAGTATTACACCTATCATCAAGAAGCGCTGCGAAAGGACGACGAGTGCTGTCTCGGCGCTCTTCTGCCTCAGTTTCACGTCCTTGCTAACCCCGCGAGACCTTGGGATGCAACGTTTCTCGGCGATCTGTGGAAGGCGTGCAATTTTCTGACGACGTGATCGTGCAAGACGAGGGCCACGACGTCGAAGAGACGCCCCGCCCCTTGAGTGGCAAAACGCAACTGTGCGTTTCCGCCCCGCGACACCCCCAACCCTATGCGAGGTTTTTGATACATCGGACGAAATCTGGAAGACGAAACAGCACGACAACCAGTGGCGCTGCCTTCTAGTCAGCTTGTGGCGTTATAGGGGCAACCAGTAGAGGATCCACTTTCCAAGTGCTAATTATATACCAGTGCTCGCATACCAGGAAGTAAATACACGCATATAATCGCATGGTATGAAAAAGCCGCGCGCTTGAGAGTAGTAATGTGTGCACAGTGACGCTAAACAACGCCAATATGAGCTGCACGTAAGAAAAGAACCTACAGACTTCATTAAAATATCTATAGCGGGCGCTCTTTACACAAAAGATAGCCAGCAACACGGCATTGATTACACAGTAAGCTAAACGACCGCAAACTCTTGGATTCCTCCTTCTTGCTCGTCGTCCTCGTCTGACCGTCACCTTCTTAAAATGTCTTCGACGCTAGCTCCGCTGAGGTCAGATTCGCTTGCGGCTTCTTGGATCCAAAAACTTGGAGCTCGCGTGCCGCGGCGCGCCTCCAGTTTTTCGAGCACGTCGGCTTGGTGCACTTCGACACAAAGCGTCGAGCCTTGACCGGCAACTCGAGCAAGGGCGCCAAGAGCTGCAGGTGCGCCATGATTCCCTGCGCAGAGGGTTCATTGCCGTGGCCATCACTGCTGCCGCCGTCGCCAGTGCGTTGATGTCTCGAATCGCTTGTGCTGTCTCCGTCTTCTGAATCTTAGCCGTCTTGACACCGATGGGTTGCTCTGCAGCAACGCTCCAGGCGTTCCTGTTTTCCACTCGGGGCAACGCCCGGCAAAGGCGCTACTGAGAAGGACTTAGTCTAGCGTATCTGCTCCACGAATGCATCCCGCTTGGGCTTGCCGTCCAATAAACTCCCAGCAGTTGAAGAAGCAGAAAACGCTTACCGTGGCCTTATCGTCCTTGCTCGTTTTCGTGCACTAGCGCTTGTAGTTGGCGTGGGCGACGGCGACGGCGTCGTTGACGTGTTCGCATACGAGGTGCGCATGTCGACAATCTGCGAGTAGCAGCCGCTGAACTTGGTGGTGGTGCGCTTGCTGACGGCGAACTTAGACTCGAGCACCTCGCGCGAGCGCTCGTCCTTGCTTGCCGGGCCGGTTTCGGTTGTAGCCTGCCGTCGTGGTGTCCCACATTGCGTTCTTCTTCTGGCCAGTGCCAGCCTCCGAGTCTTCAGAGGCGCTAAACCACTGCTCGAAAAGCACCCTGCGCTCATCCTCATCCATCGATGACATCACAGCAAATCAAGAATGTCTTGACACCAACAATTGTTGAACACATAATATTTCGCACACCAAGCGCTGCATGCCTCCACCAATTGCGTCATGAGATGCAACGTCCGTATTGTAAGGTCACACTGGAGGC
>JNBR01001839.1:0-33066 GCA_002081595.1 Achlya hypogyna | reverse complement strand
TTTTGACGATATTCCACCATATACTGAAGGTCATGTTTGTGTCTGCGGTCGCACGCCCTGTTGGTGGCTTTGACGGCAAGGTATGTTATGCGTTTCGCAAACAAGTTGATATTTATCGGACCACACGTAGATCGGCTTTTGGCCTTTAACGACTGCTGCTCCAGCCAAGCGCTCGTCTCGGTACCGCAAGGCCGGGACATTGGTTACGACTTGCATAAACATGAACAAGGAAGTTTATCGCGATCTGCTTATGTCCAAGATTATCCCGCGTGTGAAGGAAGTTTGGCCGTCGAAGATGCAGCGCATTGCCTTTCAAGATGACAACGCTCCAGCCCATTGCAACGTGCTCGAAGAGTGCGTCGCAGCGCACGTGGCCCTAGACGCGTGGCCGATGGTTGTTCACCGACAACCCACAAACTCTCCCGACTTCAACATTCTCGATCTGGGCCTTTTTCGCGCATTTCAGACACTGCACTACCAAAACAAGACCAACTGCATTGACTACCTTGTAGCTAGTGTGGAGCACAGCTTCATAGAGTTAAATGCCGAAGATTTAGATAATACATTCTATACATTGCAGCTCGTTCTTGAGCAAGCAATGCTGCATGGTGGGGACAACGCGTTCAAAATACCGCATCCGAACAAAAAGCGCCTTCGACGGTTGGGCATTTTGCCCTGGACCATGATGTGTTCGCTCGAAGCTGTTACTGCTTGTGATGCGGCTATTGCGCGATTGGCATCAAGTCCCTAGCATTGCATTTTCGTCTACTACATCAATGCTGCTTATATTTTCGTACTTCAATAAAATATCAATGCTGCTTACAAAAAAATCAGAGTAGTACAATAGTTTTTTCTTTTTGAGTGGTATCCAGATCCGGTTGTGGTAGCAAAACAGAAGCAAAAAGCAGAGATGTCTGACTAGCCCTAGTGACTCTATCCGAGATCGTTTTGAACGCGGTGCGGGACAGGGATTTGTTCAATCTAGATTCAGGTGGACTCGATCCACTTTTTATTCCTCCGCCGAACACGAAAAAAGTGGATCCGTTGAGTCCAAATCCACCTAAATCCATCTCAATCCACCAAAAAAATGCAAACCAAACACGGCCCAAGTGAAACAAGACATTTGGGGTAGGATTAGCAGGTACCGTACTGCTGTACGATTGTTGGACTTGTACACTGTCGGATTATTGATCAGTGTCGTTGTGCAATAATCGTATTATTAGTTTGCTGAGGTAGTTGAAGAAATTTCCGGTGTAGACGTTTAGTCGCTTCCAAGTGTAGTTTCAGTCTGCAAGCTCAGCAACATCGTACTACACCAATTCCACTTTAATTTGGCCATTTGTCCGATATATTTGGCCAAATCCCAACTATATTGTGCCTAGTGTCCACTTAAATTGGCCTAGCGTCCAGTATATTTTGCCAAACGTCGGGTATATTATGCCAAGTGTCAACTATATAGTGCCAAACGCCAAATATATTTGAATTACGCGAATCGTCGGGAAAACCGCATGACACTCAATACGCAGGCCGTTAACGACCACTGCGAAGGCTGTGCCCAACTACGAGCACGATTGCTGGACGATTAAGCGCCGACCTCCATGTTTTTGAGGTGCATAGCTCGTTCGTACATCCGTTGCGGGTGTGCGCCCTACCGGTGCAGGCGGCGAGGATCAAGGCCTAATCTGTTCAATTCATGCCTATATTGATAGTATCGTCGAGGCTACAGAATGCTCCTTGGCTGAGCACAATATCCAACACAGCCACGAGTTGGCGCTTGGCATGGAATGCGCCACACACACGAGTGCTGTAGGCAAAGCCTTGTACCAAAATTCTGACGACGATGTGGAGGAATTCACCCTGTTGTGGCGCGACACGTGTGAGTGGAGCACGCTGCCCTCGGATGCCACGGACCTTGCGCCGCACTGTGAACAAGTTGGAATGGGTTTCGTCGATCTACAGCTACGAGCTAGTTGGAACTCGTGATTTCGAGTTGTTGCCGAGCAAACGCCGCGCGCTTGGCCTTCCACGAGAGTTCGTCTCATTGGGCTCATACTGTAGTGCATGGTTTTGTACGTAAACGCCAGTTTGCAAGAGCGTTGAAGCTCGTCGTCTTGCCAACAACGACCGAGCTCGGGGCTCGTCGAGGGTCGTCTGACAGTCCTGCTCGACGAATGTGCAAGCAGTCGATATGTTGTTGGAGATTTGGTCGACGATATCCCCACGCTTTTCAAGACCAGCTCGTCGGCTAGAACGTAGTTCTGTGCGGAGCTCGATGTTGTGCGACTGCCTCCCATATCTCGTGGAGGGTCAGCTGCATAACAGTTGGGCCGCTTGGCCAACAGGGGATTCGCCAGCTCGCGCAGCGGCGACGTGGCGGACACGGGCTCGATCAGCTCTTCGTTGATCCTCTCGCATCTTACCGCTGCTTCTTTCTCCGAAATGATAAAGATCTCAACGTAATTTTTTGATATTTTTAATGCATGACTAAATATACGTGACGCTAGGCCAAATATATTTGGCGTTTGGCACTATATAGTTGACACTTGGCACAATATACCCGACGTTTGGCACAATATACTGGACGCTAGGCCAAATTAAGTGGAACTAGGCACAATATAGTTGGGGTTTGGCCAAATATATCGGACAAATGGCCAAATTAAAGTGGAATTGGTGTGGTATAGTATTGTGTTAGTTACTGCTCCATTAGCTGTATTTCGCGCTCAAAGAGACTCGATGCTCGAGTAAAGGCGCTTCGGACGGTCTCAACAAAATTTGTCATCCCGTCAGTCGGAGGAGGGGCAATGTCTCGTTCAGACAAATCGACCATCTGAACTAGCTCGTTGAGATGGTCCAGTGCACTGCTTGCTGGGGTGACAGGAGGCGACGAGCAAAGGTATACTTTGTAATTGACATGGTTGTTGTCTTTGGGCTCGAAGTGCAGCCTAACAGTACAAATTTCATTGCTCTGGCTGCCCTTGGAGCCATACCAGCCATATTCGTCGTTCACGAAGCTGTCTGTGGCATGGGGCCAACCTTCGTCGTCAAGTACACTTCGCCACACAATACACACCCGGCCGGTTGCCTTGCAAATGTACTTTTTGATAATCATGCTTGACGTGACCTTGAGTTTGCCGTTTGGGTGCGTAAGCATCTCACGCGAGTACAATGTATCTGGGTCCACGACGTGGACCTGCTTGACCGAAACCATTGCTACCACCGGGCCAGCCCCGCTCGTCGCTGCCTCTCGTTCGAGGATCACTTGACGGTGGCGAAGCACTTCCATGGCAACGTCGGGAATGTGGGCCATGTTGGCGCGAAGAACGGTGTACCTCATACCTTCGACCGAGCCAATTTTCGGTGCACGACGAACCACCATGATGTCCTCGGCGGGGGAAAATAGCCCTTTCTGGACCATTTCTGACTCGACCATGTCATGTTGGCGGTCAGCTATCGCGTGGATGGCAGCGATGCGAGCTGGTCCATCAGGGCCTAGCGCCAACGATCGCCAGCGTTCATCCGTCAACTTGTCCATCTAAGATGCATAAGCACCTACGATAGAGGTACTTGTGTACAAGCATGGATATTCCGCGCGGTTGCTTCAGCAGCGTTTTCTCGAGGTACTCGCGATACTCAGCTTGCTCAGCAACCCATCCGCGTAGCTCGTCGTTCTCCCGCTGCGCCTTGAGCTTCAGTGCCTTCTGAGCCATGGCCACGCGCTCCCACATGGCATCATCAGGCGAAAGTCCTTGGATTTTGAGCGCCGCGACCTCCTTTAGACGTGCTAGCTCGGCTTTGAGACGTACGTGCTCGTCACGCAGGTTGTCGAGGACGGCCTTGGGTTGTACACGCTTTCGCCGCTTCGCCCGCATCGTGGGCGACGAGTCGAGCGTGGCCGATCCCTCGCTGGACGGCGTGTCGTCGAGAAAGCCAAGGATATCGTCTGTTGGAGGGGGCAGGAGGTCCAGTATGTTCATTGCGGCAGCTCGTCGACTGAGCCGCACTGGGCCGCCGAGATGATTACTTCATGCAGCGATATCGTGTAAACAGAATACCAATTTTTAGCCGAAATGAATCAGATGTTTGCCGAAAAGGTGTTATTTAATTATTAAAATATGACTTTCCAAGGGCTCGAATTACATGGCGCCGATGACACAACAGGAAAAAAGCAATTGATGCCGGTGGCTGAGCTGTCCAGGGCGCAAAGCCAATGCCACCGAGCCGCATCGCAGCCTTCTATTGACCCGTCATAGGGATGCACGGCTCAAGCACATCGTTGGCACGCGACTACGCATCATGGGTGGTCGATAATTTCAAAAGTCGCACCGGCATCGAGGGCAGGGATTGAAAATAAGGTAGGGAAAAAGATGGGCGGCACAAAGGCCATGAGTCATATATAATGGGCCTAATCTATGTACTGTCCCTGCATAAAGGCCTCACTTCTTCCCTCGTCCCTGCATCTAAGGAGGGCGATCAACCGTGCCCTTCCAGATATGGTTTTTCCCCGCTTTCCATATAGAAATAAGATCCATAAGGGTGAGAATTTCCAATCCCTGATCGTGGGACAAGATGTTTCTCCAGGTTTTAACCTAACATGCGGGTTTCTCGTGGTTTGAAGTAAGACTTTATCCCTGGTGAATTTGTCGTTGATGCCAATCGATGCCTCCTAAAACCTGGTGGTTTTGGGCATCGGACGAGGCGGTGTTTGCAAGTATTTTTCCCATCGCAGTCATCATCAAGTAGAACGACGTTGTTTTGAAGTTGACTGGACTCTCCCCACTTCATCGATGCGCGCAGTTTATCAAATGAGAGTGCATTGGTTGATGGTTCATTGAGCATTAAGAGGTTGACGTCCTAGTGAGCGGGGTGCTTGGCGTTCCACGCCTCAACTCGCGGGTGGGCCGCAACAGACGCGGAGAGTGCCTTCCAGCGTGGGTACCCATCGACAAGTGTCTTGGGAATGCCTTCCCATTTCCCCGACGACAAGTTGGTGTAGCTGAGGTACAGGTCAATGTCGGCGAGCGAGAGCTTGTCGCCGAGGAAATACTTGGTCGTTGGAAGACGAGCTTCAATGCACGGCAGCATTTGAGGAAGCTTCGTCTCGACGAGCTCCTTGATCAGCTCCGGCTTCTTATCCAAGTCACGTGTGAACATGGCCGCGATCATGGCATTGAGGACATCCTGGTTAGCCGCCAGAATTTCGTCGATACGGTAGGCTGCGAGTGGATCCGCCGCGGGGTACAAGCCCCCGAGCGACGCTGCGTAGCGGGCCATCGGGTGCGACTGCGCAAGTACTTCGCCGTTGACCGTGAGTGTCGGTAGCTGCTTGAAGGGCAACGAGGGCTTGCGCGCCCCAAACTGCTCGCCCGTGAGGCGCTCGTCCTCGAACGGAATGTCGCTCACAAAGAGCGCCAGACGCGTCAGCTCGGCGCGGCCAGGCATGTCAAAGTACGTGATCTTGAGGGACGGATGGGCCATGGCAGACCAAGGGCAAAATCGAAATGACGTTTGGTTTTCATCGGCCCAAGATTTTAAAGATTCGCCCAATCATATGCAAGTACCATTCGACCAATCAAACGTGCTGATTTACGGAAGGCGATGGGCCGTTCGCCCAATCAGAGGTGACCATGGGGCGTTGCATTTTCCTGCTGCAACGATGGCCCCAGCGGAAGATCGCGCGAAAAATTGCTCCTCGGTGGAGCAGGCAAAGGGCGGGAAAAGGTCGAAGCTTCGTTGCTTGCACGGCGAGCCCATTTACTTTATGTTTGTTATGGATTGCAAAGCACGGATGCATATTGAAGTGAAGCATCTTGACGAATCGGTATGGCACTTTTCGTGATGTTTTGAACTCAACCAAGTGTCGCCCAGGACACTGTGTTTGCCACAGATTCGTTCATGGTGTTTGATGGCGCGGTTCAAATGGATTGTTTGGCCTTCGTTGTTATGACTGACACCTGATGTATTCCAGCACCTTAAAAGCCCAAGCTCCGCACCACAAAACTAGGACCTCAAATTTTAGACACACGCGATTATTTTGTCTACCTAGTCCTTTCGGTACACTATTTCTCGCGAGAATGCGATATTCGACATGCAGCTGCAATGCCCGATTACACGAATGACCTTAAGTCCCGTTCAAGAATGCAGTGCAGTCGGACAAAACGGCTCATCACTAGTGCCTTCACCATCTTAGCCTTGCTAGGTGGCGGATGCCCAGCGCATCCAGCCGGCGAATATTGAACATCATATCGCCGGACAGAGGCCGTCACAACGCTGGATGTATAATACCTCGGCTATGCTGGCAATAGCTCCGTGTGGACGCATTTTCACGAATACGATACGTTAGAAGGGTAATTACGTGCTGCCCAGATTGCTTTGAGCGCACTTGGACAAACGTCACAGCGTTTGTTGCGCTGTGGTGGTTGACTTTGCAACATAATCCAACAGCTCGCTAAAGTCTTCTTCGCCTCCGCCATCGATGTTCTTTGACAATTGACTTGCTCGGCGACAGGGAAAATGGTGGGCAGCGTCGTCTCAGCTGACACCAGAAGTCTGCACAAAACGTAATTTCGCTATAACCACGAACAGCCCAAGTGCGTGCCTCATGACACCTCCGTGCAACCAACATTAGACGATGGAACGGACGGGCACTATTGGGGAATGCACCACTGTCTCGTGGTGCGCTTTGAGCGCTAATCCTTCGATGTCTGCTGCGAGGTGTACCACGTAGGGCCTCACTTCATGTAAACGCTAGCGTGATGTAGAATTTGACAGGACACGCGTCCTCGCCACCACCATTCGTTGCCGCAACACACACACTCAAACCTGCTTTGCATCCTCAACACGTGGCCGTTCTTTCCTTTCTCGAGGAAAAACAGTACGCTGCATAACCAACTTTCGTGCAGGAATGAAGATGCATTTCCCTTTGGACCATGCATGGAGATGTTGCACATTGAGTTGCGAACTATCGAATCGCTACCATGAACCTGTAAACTCATTATTATATTCAAGAATAAGCTGCGCCACCGGCACCATCGCAAGTTAATCACCGATGAGGTCGAGTGCGTTGCTCGAGCCAACATTTTCGATAACTCACGTGCCGCAGTAACCCAAGCCACCATAACTTTCGACGAGCACCCACGCGTATCCACAAGCATTCCGCGTACCATCACTCTTTCTACGGGCTAGTAGCTTCGTCGCCCCAGGGCAATTCCGCTAATCCATGAGCCCGGCAATGGAAGGAAGTACCATCGGCGACCTCGACGCTATCGATGTCTTGGATCTACTCCCGCCAGCCGACGACACGTTGGACTTTCTCGACCCTCTAGTCGTGCGCAAGCCCAAACGCGTCCGCGTTAACCGCCTTGCGGAAGAACTTGAGCACTTGCGCGCAGCACAAGGGCCGCTCGAGGCCCAAATCACGGAGCTTCAAGCTCGCCGTCGACAATACGACTCCAAGTGGGGGCGCCTTGCGCAGCAACAAAATGCACTCAAGCTCAAGGCGATGCGCGAGAACGAAGAGCTTCACGCTGCGCTAGCGGAGCAGGCAGCGTTTCGCGAGTACCTCGAGCGCGCCTTGCGAAAGCGACCTCTTTCGATGCTCGTACGACTTGAATCCGCCATAGCACCTGACGCTTTGTAGACCGATGCCAAGTGGCGGGCACTAACACTCGGAGCTGAGCACGACGAACGCGTCGCTGCCATTCATGCAATCGCAAAGCATCAGTACGAGATCATGGAGGCCGAGATGATCAACACGGGCCTCATGGAACCGACGGGCGAGGTGCTCGATTTTCGTACTTGCAATGTCAACGGGCGACTCGTGTGCGAAGGTGCTCGGTATTCGATGGTCCAGGGGGACTTGGCTACCGTCGCCAATGCAGCTCTGGAGATCCTTTGGTCAGGCCGTCGTTGTGCGGAAAAGCTTCATGGCTATCGTATCACGAGCCAGAAGTTTCCCATTGATGCCAATACGATGCACGTCCGCGACGTGCTTGGGCATCCAAACGGCACAACGCACATTGTCTCCAGCATGATCACTAAGCGATTTGTCCGCCGAGATGCCATCGTGATTGTGTGGCGAAGTGTCTTAGAGGATGAAGGCCTCCCCCATGTCTCAAACGCTTTTGTCAATGACGAGCATGGATGGTGCATTTCGACTGCAAAACCAGCTCATCCGTGGTTGTTAGGATCGAATACTCGCGCCGAGGACCCAGCGAGCTCTCGTATAAAGCATACTTGAAAGCCAGCAGTCCCGCAGCCTTGAACGAGCTCGACAAGCTCAGTGACCTTGTACAGTTGATGCACTTCGACGATAAGACGGCCGCGGGTCGGGGTGAGGATGTCGACGCGCTTTCGGTCACGATCGCCGAGACCTTTGCGCACCTTTTCATCAAGTTTGAACGAGATGTCACCGACCGACAAGCTATGAGCCCTTGATGGTCATGGTCTTTATGATACTCTGCACATACAGTGTTTGAAAATGAAACTGTGTATCCAAATGGTCACAAAACCCACATATGTGAAATAAGAATCTGTTTACCACAACGTGGACCCACGAGAATAATGCACCAGGACGACGAAGCGGCGGATGAGGATCTCTTGGCGATGCTCCCAGCGGCTGGAAACAGCCTTGCCTTCCTCGATGCGTCGTCTTCAATACCCAAGAGGAAGCGAACGCGAGTCAATCGCCTCGCGCAAGAGGTGAGTACGCTCCGCGAAGAGGCGTTGCGGCTCCAAGACAGCGTTGCCCTGTGGCAGCTTCAGCGCCTTGGCTGCCCGCGCATGATGAAGGAGGCATCGCGGTATGGGCGTCTTGCGATTCAGCAGAAAGCTCTCAAGGACAAAGCACTGCGCGAGCAGGCCGAGTTGCGCGCATTGCTCGACGAGCACATAGCCTTTCGTGCGTTCCTTGAGAAAGCACTGCTCAAGCGGCCTCGATCCATGGTACATTCTCTTCCGTCGGGTGCATGCGGGGTACATTGTGGCTGATTGCAGATGCTCAAAGTCGGCAACTCCAAGTGGCGAAATCTCTCACTGGGTACGACGGCCGAAGCGCGCATTGCAGCCATCCACGCAATCGCCGATAGACAGCATGAGCTGATGGAGTCGGAGATGCTAGCCAAAGGTCTCTACGAGCCTAGCGCGGATGTCTTTGCGGTTGAGACGAGCGCGGCGGCAGGCCGGATCGCGTCTGAAGCCCGGCGCGCAACTGTCTTGGCTACCAGTCTTGCGAACACGGTGGTGGCGGCCGTCGACCTCATGCGTGAACGTCATGCCATGATCTCTGCAAATGGGGACAATTTCACTTATTGCTCCAGCCAAGTTTATGAGATCGACGGCGACACGACTTACATTCGCAGCACATTTGCCCCACCAAATGGTCCTGCACCTCTCACCTCAAGCGTCATCACCAAGAAGTACGACGACGAGGCTGCCGGCGGGGTCGCTATTGTTTGGCGCAGTATCCTCGAGGATGACGGGATCCCGCATACCCCGGGCTCATTTGTCAACGACGAATACGGCTGGTACAATCAAAACCTGCGAGTTGGTCAAGTCCAAACCAACAGTAGGATGTACTTTGAGCGGGACAACGAAAAACACACCAAGTACAAGGCTTACGTTTGCGCAACAAGTCCAATCGCCCCTCCCAATGCGCAGTCCGATCAGCTTGTCGAACTCATGCGGGTTCTGCACGTCGATGCCATGGCGCCTGGTGGCGGTGCCCTGGACGACATCGTCACGACGGTGCGCTCTTCGTTCCAGCAAATGATTGCGCAGTTCGAACGGCAAGTCGTCCAACGAGCGTTTATTGAAGACACTGTCACAAAGTGACGACCCTTCCACCCGTAAACCTCTTGTGCGTTCTAAAGACTGCAGGCTCTTGATTTTTCCTTTTCGCTAATCCAGCCACAAGCTAGAGAGCCCAGATCCCAGTTAAGTGTTGATACTAGAACTTTCCTACATTGAAATGCTCCATTTCTTTTCCCATTTCGTCCGGTCGTGTTGGTCGAAATGGAATGGGGACTACAGCTTCTGACGAGCATTTCTCGGACATTGTGAACTTATGCTATACAATAACTGCCGAAGAGTTAGCGATGGAATCAGCCAAAGAGTTTGCGATGGAATCAGCTAACGAGTTACACGTACGATCACGTCGCAGGCATTTCGTAGCACGTTTTGGGTCTCGGATAACACGTTTTGGGTCTCGGATAGCACGTTTTGCGTCTCGGATATGCTTGTTGTCGATGGCGACGACTGTGTAGTGATAGAATTAACTAACGAGTTAGCGATAGAATTAGCTAAAGAGTTAGCGATAGAATTAGCTAAAGAGTTAGCAATAGAATTGGTGTCGGGTAGCCCTGTGGCAACTCAGTCGCAACCATAACGAAGCTGCAAACTACAATAACGTTAAACGAAATAGCCGCTGGAATTGGTGCTGTTGGTCAAAACCAATTTGTCGGTTTTTTCTCGCTGGCATGTCCGGATGACAATCCGGAGGTGGGCAAAAGGCAACATGGAGACGGACACCGGCACCTACAGCTCCGAGCTTGGCGACCTCCTCGACCTCCTTCCAGCGGAGGAACCAACGCTCGACTTCCTAGACCAAGCACCGCGAAAGGCTCCGAAACGCGTGCGCACCAAAACCGCTGCGCGCGACCTCGACGCTCTTCGGAATGAGGAAGCGCAGCTTCAGCTGCAGCTCGTCATGGTTCAGAGTCTGTTGATGCCCTCCAAGGCAGCATCGCCGTGGCGCCTTCTTGCGATGCGCCAGCACGCTCAACGACTCCGTGCGCTCCGAGAGAACGCGGAATTGCGAACCCTTCTCGCCGAGCAGACGGCTTTTCAGTTGCATTTGGAGAGAGAACTGCGCAAGCGTCCCCGCGTCATGGTACTGTGCCGAAGCGATGCACATGGAGGTAATAACTTAACCATATAGCCAATTGATGAGGCGGCGGAAAAGTGGAAGTCGCTAATCTTGACCGACGACGACCAGCGCTTCGCTGCTATTCAAGCCATCGCTGACCGCCAGTACGATCGGATGGAGTCAGAAATGATCGCACTGGGACTCGTCGACCCGCCCGAAGATGTGTTTGATATTCGATTTATTTCAGACAGCACCAAGTTAAGCTCCGAGGGACTCCGGTACACGACACTCGACATGGACATGGCAACTGCCGCTGGTGCCGTCATGACGACAATGCAGCACCGGCACAAGCTCGTTGCCGATGCGACGTTAAGCAGCCAAAGCAACGTCACCGTGGTCGACGCCAATACGCTCTACACCCACGAACGATTGGCACATCCATCGAATGATGCTATCCAAGTTACCACACGGATGATCGTGAAAAAGTACGAGACCGAGGGGCGCTTTGTTGTCGTTTGGCGCAGCGTTCTGGAAGACGACCGACATCCCCATCCCCCGGGTAGCTCTGTCAATGATGAGCATGGATGGTACTGTGAATGTACTGCTAATCCTGATCCTGCGCTCGTAGGATTTGCATCGAGCCTCATGGCATGCAACGAGTCACGCTTCGCGCGTACCTTAAAGCGTCGAGTCCAATGCCAGCAGTGAAGGCAACAGCAGACCTCCAGGAGCTTATGAGTCGGCTTCAGCTCGACGGAGGTGGCACCCTGGGAGAAGGTCTCGTTGATACGGTGAAGGCAGCTTTCGCCAACATGTTTCAACGGCTGGAAGAGAGCATCGTGCGATATGGGAGCTCGGCCCCACTGCTGCATTCGCTCACATAGTTCTCTCGTGCGATGTCATCGCCCAAGCAACCCAAATTAGCGCCTTGTAGGCACGTCGATACCTCAGGTCGAGTCATCGTTAGAGGCAACTTCGTCGTTTTCGACACTTTTCCAATACACCATGTCAGTAGTGTACTTTTGGTAGTTTTCGGAAACAGTGTATGGCACAATGAGTTTCCGGTCGTTTCGAGAGTTGAACAGTCGTTAGGATGCTGCGGCACGTCGTGGGCGTCGTCGCTACGATGGGCATCGCGCAGGCGCAAACCCAGCGCGGAACTGGCCGGCCCGACAAGCGGGTGGAAGCGCTTAACCTCACGAATGCCTTCTCCTGCGCGGGCGGCCCCACTCTCTGCCCCGATGCCGGAACTTTCAAGTGGGCAGGCGGCAACTTAACAGTGTCCGTCATTGAAATGCGCAACTTGCCTAACCTTGACGGCTTCGGCCGCGCAGCATGGCTCACGGACGCCTACATCCGTGTAAGCTTTGGCAACAACATCCGAATGTCCTCCTTCATTCGCAACAGTCTCAACCCGGTGTGGGCACCATGCCGCTCGCTTGGCTGCCTTGGCTACAAAGACGTCATCCGCGACCTCTCCTTTGGATACCGGTATGCGGGCGAACAGTTCTTGCTCGAAGTGTGGGACAAGGACGACGGTCTTGAATTCGACGACGACTATATCGGTGGTCTCAATCTTAACGTGATTTACTGCTCAGCGCTCACCGCCTATACACAAGCGACGCCGAATGCAGGGCAGGACTCGTCATTCGCAATGCCGCTGCAACCTGTGTGCGTCGAGGAGGTTTGGCTGCCGCTCGCCGAAGGGGCCTGCGTAGTCAACGGCACCCTTAGTTCCACGGTGCCATGCGTGCGCATTCGCCAGACTGTGGTCCCATTCCAAGTGCGCATTGAAGAAACGTACGCGACAACGCGTGTTGCAACGATGGCCGCCGGCATGGGTGGATACTACGGCGCCGGCACGAGTACTATCTACGGGCGCGTCTGGACGCCAGGCAACCAGCGGTTGCAACCGTACTATAAGATGGCGAAGTCGCAAGGCGGCATCTTAGTTCGCATGGACAACAACCCAGGCATGAACAACGACTACGGGAATACATCATATACAGCCACGTACGGCTTTCCACCTCTCGGACGCTTTAGCATCAACTTTCCCGCAGCCATGTACGTATTTCGGCGATCCACCGACGTCGACGCAGATTCCAAATACGGCACGTTGGAGTGGCTCAAACCCAAGTACGGCTACGTGGATGCCGCCGAGTCTGCCCAGATTGTCAACATCGCCGACGATTTTGTCGGTGTTACTCGAAACGTATCGGCAGTGCCCGTCAACGCCTACGGCGATGCCCTCGGTGGTGGGATCGTCGTCGGCTCCAATATTCAAGAAACGAATCACGACATCACGCTCTCCATGTACTTTATCGTGCTCGTGCCGTTCGAGGGTTTTTTTGACCTCACCCCCGTCTACTCCAAAGTCTTCAGTCGCAACGCATTTTTCCTATCGGCGCTGCAGTTTGGCATTGCCTTCGCCATTCTGTTATCCATGTCGATGCGCTACTGTAGCAAGATGCACTTCCGGCTGGATCGAGTTCAAGCATTCCTTGCCGACGTCGCCAAAGACGTCACGGAGGTGGTCCCAGTCCCCGACACCGCAAATGAACCTCAAAAGAAATCCAAATCCTTGCCGCCCCCCGTTGTCGCCCTTCTCTTTCTCTGCTACAACGAATCGTCTGACAATGTTGAGTTCCGTCGGCATCTTTTTTACGCGCAAATTGCCGTCAATGTGTGCGTGGCGTCTCCCGTCGTTATCCTCATCACGTGGGGCGTCACAGCCATCTCAACGGTACAGCCACCGGCGGTGGGCTTCTTTCTCATCTTTATCGGCATCGGAGGGCTCGTGGGCTGGTATGCCCTTCGCAAATGGGTGCAAATGGGCTGGCGCATGACCACCGGTGTCCTTCGTAGCATTGGCCTCGCGTGTGTGTGCGGCTTTCTCTTTCTCTTCACGTCCATCTTTGCTGACCCGCAAGTATTTTTGGGCGGCGCGGACGTTGACTTTTTCTCGCTCACCGCGTTCTTCTTGTCGCTCAACATGATGCCAATGATCTGGCTTGTCTTTACGAACGACAACCAGATCATGAAGTCGCTCGCACAGGTCCTGGCCGTCGTAACAGTCTCCAAGAAAGTTGGGTTGCTCAAGCACAAACTTAAAAACCTTGGCTCGCTTGGGGTCAAACTCGCGGCGGCCACCGAAGCTTTGCGCCACGACCGCGGGGTCAAGCCTGTCTCGGCCTTCGACGCCCTCCTTGGCAACCACTACTCGGTCGCCCGGTCGATTCCCGGCTTCGAGCTTGCAGACATTCTTCAGAATGCGTTTGTGACGGCGCCCGAGCACCAAAAGCGCGCCAACCGGCGCTGCTACCTCTGTGCCGTGAGCCTCCTCGTCGTATATGCCGTCGTGGCGTACTTTCGCAGCTCGTACCCGACACAAGGCATCGGTATCTTCTTCACAGTCCTCTTGCTAGATGCAACGTTCGCCCTCGTGTGGCGCGGCCACCTGTCGTGGTCGGCGGGGTACATCTCGCTCTTACTGGGACTCTGCCGTGTCGCACTGATTATTTCATGCGGCGAATACTGGTTGCTGGGGCAGACGATGGCGTTCGCCATCCTAGGTTCGGCGCTCTGCCGGGAAATCATCGGCCGCAATCTGCCGCGCATGAGCCACCGCGAGGCCGGCGGCATCACCTTCTTTGGCCACGACGGCGTCAAGCCCCCGCTGCTGGACTTAAGTGCGACCCCTGAGTTCGGGCTCGGTTTTCTGTGCTTTTTCTTTCTCTTTTTGCTCGTGGGAGTGGCGTTCACGGCAACGACGACAGTGACGCTACCGATCCTTGGCCAGCGATGGCCGTTGTACGTTTTTGGCGTCCTCGCCTTCGTGCTCGTGCTCTTCACAGGGCTCGTACTCGCATCATCGCGTGCGTTCTTCCTCATGAAGCAACGACTCCTCTCCGACCATGCCGCTCATGTGTACCTCGGGTGGCAGCGCTTTAAGCTGCCGTTTGTGCTTGCGGCAGGCTCGGAGCTGCTCGTGGTGTGCTCGGGTCTGTTTTTGTACGCTGCGACGCAGTCATCCTTTATCCTCCTCACGTCGGTCTTTTTGCCCGTGCTGCTCATGTTGGCCATGGTGGTGTGGGCGGCGTGGCGCAAGAATGACCATCGGTTGGTGATCTGGCCACCTGAGGACAACGACGATGACGACTTGGACGATGATGCATTCGACGAGGAGGCCGAGTTTGCGAAAGAAGCCGACGCGTTGCGGTCGGCTTTCGTGCTCCCGTCGCTCTCGGCCCCCGCCGGCTCCGAGTTCAAGATGCCGCCGCTGCCCGTGCTCAAAGGCAGCGCGCTGCTCGGCCTCGGCGGAGCTGCGTCATCGGTGCTGCAGCTCGCAGGGAAAAGCGATACCCCTGATGCCAATACCAACAACAACGAAGACGAAGACGAGCTGGAAGCCGCAGCCAAAGAGGCCGAAGCAGCGGAAGCCGACCAAGCGCAGCCAACAGACCCAGCAATGGACGAAGACGGCAACCCGACGGTGCGAGACATCGAAGTTCTCGAGGTCCCACTTACCGCAGAGAACGCTGCGCCAGTGCTGCCCGCACAAGGGCGGAAGTCGCTCTCGCTTCGAATGAAGGCGAGTGTCGCCAACCTCAAAACCGCGCTCGTGGCGCCGTGGACAAAATACGCTGTCGTGCCTGACAAGGACGTGGACTTTGAGAAAATGAGCGTCTTGCAGGCCTACCGCGGCGGGTACCTCTTGGAAGATGAGTACACGACTTTGCATTGCTTCGCGGCGCTGCTCGGTGGCATCTTCCTCTATGGCCTCTGCGCGACATTCACCGAGGCGTGGCCGTGGGTCGGGGAAACCATTTGGGTCGGCGCGTACATTGCGATTTTCTCCATCGCGCCCGTCTTCAAATGGTACCACGTTGTCGAGATCACACCGGACATGCGAGCCAGCGCCAAGTTTTCGTACGGGCTTGGGTGGGTGCTGGGGGCTGCGCTCTTTGTGGACGTCTTGGATTGCGATGTGAACGATGTGCAATCGCTCTGGATCTTGGTCATCCTCGTGTACTACCCGCTGCTGCTTGTTTTCGTCGTTGCGGTGTTCAAATGGCACGACGACAACTGGGTGCTGTCCAACTTTGTGCGCACGACCTTCATTGTGTGCGCAGCGTGGGCCGTCCCGTTCTTGTTTGTCATGTACATTTGGGCGAGTGTGCCCGTTGGTGGTGCCTTCTCGTTCATCTTTGCAACTTTTGGGGTCGTTGTATACTTCTTGCTCCTCTGGGTCCGCAACGACTACTACTTGGCGCCGTCGGCCCAGCGCCGGGCCAACCAGCTCGTACTTGGTACCGCACTCTTTTTTGTGGCGCTCGCCATTGTGTTTGGTGTCAATCTCTTCTACTGCTTCTCGATCAGCATCATCGTGCTGCTGCTTAAACTTGGCGTCAATGGCGTTGCCATCCGCTTGTGCCGCGAGCCGGACCTGCAAATCTTCTATTCACCGTACGTCTTTCCTGTCTTTAGCTACAACGCAACGACCAACAACGTCAATGATGAAAATCGAGAGGCCGCCAACGTGTACACGGCCATGGGAGTGGCTTTTCTATGGGGTTGCTTTGGGGTGATGTTCACCGACCCTCTTGGCTTTGGTATTGGGCTCTGCTCGCTCGTACTACTTGCATTCGTGGGCTTTACAGCGCACCTGTGTTCCGTGACGCCTGTGCGCATGGGCATTGCGGCTAAGTACGTCAACGAAGCCATTTTGCACGAGGCCGCGGGCGTGGCCAAAGACGTATTCAACGACCGCCGGCGGCCGCTAATTCTCGAGTCCGCCGAGTTCGTCGAGCGCGAACGCCGCGACAAGGAAGCTGAACTCGAGTACCAGCGCCTCTCCTACGGCAAACGTAAATCGGTGGTGGAAATCAAGGACGAGACGCCCACGGCGCCAGAGCGGCAGTCGGCCGCCGACAACGCACTCGCAATCGATGACACACTCTGGCAGTGCTCACATCGCGTGGGTGACAAAGGGCAGGTTGTGCGCCGACGGGATGCGCTCTTTTCGGCCAAAGAGATCTTCGTCGACGTCGTCCGCGACGGCCGCGGGCCCTTTGGTTACCTGGGGCTGTTTGGGTACGGCTTCAAAGCGTACATGTATATTCGAAATCATCGGTTCACCCACCGTGTCGCCGCTTTGTTCGCTACACGCAAGCATGTCCTGCTGCGAACACCGGTGCCGCAGCCTACAACAGCCATAAACGACGAGCCTGATATCATATTGCCACCGCTGCCGTCCGAAGACGTCGAGAAGGACGACGAAAGCATCCCGCTCGTGGATACCCTAGGGCTGCTACGAACACTGCCGACACGGGATGTGGCGCTTGATTACGAGTTCTATGAGGAGACAAGGTGCATCATCCACTTCCAGCTGCTTTTGCTCAATGCCGCGGACGCGCGGTTGAGCCGGGAACGCGTTTTGTTTCAAAAGTTTTTGCGGGAAAATCGGTTCAAACTCATGTCCAACGGCATCAACCCGCCCGCAGACATCTTCAAGACGTCGTCGCACGCGTCAATTGACATTCCGCTCGTCGCCACGTGGCTGCTCTCGCTGACGCCCGAAGAGCGGGCGCGATTTCATGCACTCAAGGCCGCGTTCTCCCAGGAAATGGATCGAAAAGACACTGTCGTCGACGCCGAAGATGCCGCGACGCGCGAGCACGAGGCCGAGGTGCGGGCATTCTGGGCGCCGCATGAGGAAAGCATGTGCCGCAAAATGTACGAAGAATCTGTCGCGCGCCGGCTGCGTCGGGAGACCGAAGGCATCGTTGTGGAGGTGGGAGTGCCGGAAGCGATCATCAATGCCCGCGAAGCCATCGCCGAAATCGAGTCGGGCTACGCGTGCATCGTGGGGCAGTTTGGTCGGTCGTTGCAGTTTGTCGATCCTGAGTTCCCGCCTGCGTATGCGTCAATTGCAGGCTGCGTTAACGAAGCAGAGGTCGTCGACTGGCGCGTGTCCACAGCCATCAACATCACCGCCGGGCTATTTGACGGTGGCACCGACCCTGACGATGTGCGCTTTGGACGGCTGCACAATGGCTGGTTCTTGAGCGCGGTGAGCATCATTGCCGCATCCGGGGGCGTCGATGACGGTAAGGTGGACGCGCTCATCGACAACCTCTTCATCACGAAACAAACGTCGCTCACTGGTGCATATGCGATTCGGTTCTTTAAAAACTCTCAGTGGGAGACCGTCGTCGTGGACGACTACTTTCCGGTGCTTGATGACGCGCGCAAGATGGACTTGAGCGGTGGGGCTGCTTTTGCCCACAGCGCGCACTTTGAGGAGCTCTGGGTGCCGCTGCTTGAGAAGGCATACGCAAAGTACCATGGCGGGTACGCGGCTCTGGAGTCGGGGTTCGTACACCATGCGCTGCGCGACCTCACTGGCTTTGAGACGGACGAAATCTTCCTTGCCCAGGCGTCCCGAGGCGCACGGAAGAGAACTCTATGGAAGCAACTGCTCATGAATAAGCGCAATCACTTCCTCATGGGGGCCGGCACCATCACAAGTGACAATGCCGACCACGAAATCCTTGACACGGGCCTCGTATTTGGCGCGTGTTACGTGGTCTACGACGTGCGCGAGATTGATGGCCATGAGCTTGTGAAGCTACGCAACCCACCCGGCGACCACGCCGAATGGCGCGGTGACTGGGGCGACGACTCGCCGCTCTGGACCCGCCGCCTCAAGAAGCATCTGGGCGTCCGCCCCGACACGAACGACAACACATTTTGGATGAGCTTTGATGACTTTTGCAATGCGTTTCGGTGCCTGTACGTGTGCAAATACTACGATCCGCTCAAGTGGCCCAAGGTGCTTTTTCAGGGGGCGTGGTCCGTGGCCGCCGACACAGCCGGTGGGCTGCCAACGCGCCATAACACGGACGGTGCGGTCGACGCCAACCCACAATACGCCCTCTCGGTTACTCGCCCGACCCAAGTCATCTTGACGGTGACACAGGTGGATGCGACGGGCCTGGCACCGGTCACGGTGCTGCCAATTGCGGTGTACATTGTTCGTGGGACTATGGGAGATCGAGCAAGTCGCGTCAAAGTGCTGGACCGGGCATCGGTCGTTGAACACAGCGGAGCACCAGTGCGCGAGCGGCAACTGACACTGCGATGCTATCTCCCAGCGCGGACGTACACGATTTTGATTGCCGCGTACAAAAAAGGCATGGAGGGGCCCTTTCAACTGACGCTCCAGACCAATTATGCCGTGAGCGTCGAGCAAATATGGCCAGCCGTGTGGCGCGAGCCCAAGAAAGTGAACGCCGTAGAGAAGATGGCGCTGCGCGTGAAAGATGCGGTCGCGGACTCGAGCGCTGTGGCCAAGCTGGCCGAGACGACGACCAAATACAAGAATAAGATTGTCGCCGGCGTCAACGATGCGCTGGAGGACGACGAGGACGAGTTGCACGAACTCGAGGAGGCCAAGGCCGCGGAGGACAAAACTGCCAAAAAGAGTCCGTGGATTGAGCAATGGGACGAGGCCCAAAACAAGCCATTTTACTACAACAAAGAGACCGGTGTCTCGCAGTGGACAATTCCGTCCGACATGTAGTGCGTGTGCACCGTAATATTACTCAATACTAGGCCAGTTCAACGCTCTTGCCACTAGCCGCCGACCACTTGAGCAAAGCGGCAAGCATAACCTGCGGGTCGGCAGTGCCAGTGACGACAACCGTCTTGGCGTCGATGTCACATGCGACGGACTTGACACCTAGGCCATTCGAATGAGCATCTGACGGAAGGCAAGGATGGTGAGGTACCGTCAATCTTGAGGAGGATGCGCTCGCAGGCGGAAGAGCAGCCACCGCAGGTCATCCCGACATTGAACACCGTCACAACGTCGGCCATCTCGAACTTCCTTGTGGTGCTGTGACCTTTTTCGAAAATGACAATTCAAAGGCCACTGCATGCGATGCCATTGGTCAAAAAGGAGGAGGATTTATTGAACATGGCCAATAGTGCGCCAGAGGCACGACTCATTCGATCGTCAGCGGCAATTGTTGACAGCAGCTCGAAGCCGGGTTCGCACAGTGAGACCCAGGCTTGTGGCGGACTGAAATACATCGGGATGCAGCTTGCGGGGCATGCCTTGGTGGAGATCAGTGGCTGCTTGTGGTCTTGGAAAAGATAATATCCGCCATTTTTCAGAATGGACGTTTCACAAGAATTCCAACTGCATTGTGAGCTTGCGGGTTTGCACTTTATTTGTGGAGCGATAATTTACTTGTACTTGAGAACTACGCACCAGAGGCGACTCGGCACGATGACTGCAGGGGGATACGAAAGAGATCTATCGACAACAACCGTGGAAAAGCTCTCCGT
Organism: Achlya hypogyna; assembly: GCA_002081595.1. Lineage (NCBI taxonomy): Eukaryota > Oomycota > Saprolegniomycetes > Saprolegniales > Achlyaceae > Achlya > Achlya hypogyna. Next base: position 12,851 of record JNBR01001839.1, on the reverse strand, counting down.
CGGCAACTTTGGCATCAATTGTCCGTTAAAAGAAATCGACTGTTAGAAAAACTAAGCTACGGACTTGTGGATCAAGTGTGGATGTGCAATAAGTCAAACCACAGGCTAAGATCGACAGCATGGTTATTACTGAAGTCCTCCACGTGATCTTTGAGTACCTTGACGACTACCGCGACTGGGTAAGTGCATCGAGCGTTTGCCAGCGCTGGCGCCAAGTGGCGACGAGCAACCAGCTTTGGTTGCCGCTACTGCGCCGGTACAATATCACAGAAAGCGATGGCGATGGGGGCGTCATGAAAGTCTTCGCCGCCATGGCCAAGAAGTACCCTGGGGCTCTGGATGAATACGCCATCGTAAGCCGCGCTGTGAAGCATTTGCAAATGGTGAACCCGTCGGTATGTGCGACTACCGAGAACAACATGCCGTACGTCCAGCTCTTCCAAGCATCATTAACACGACCCGGACTCTGGCAGCCAACCTGGCATACGAGCAGCCGTGAGGAAAAGATGCTCATGATGCTTTACCATTTGTTCACCGACACGGCTGCTGTTGACATGCAGCTTTGCTGCGCTGCATGCTTTGGCTTCTTCGTCTGCTACAATGACGTCTACGCGTTGCATCTCAAACGTCGGCTCACTGTCGACGTTTTGCCACTGTACACACAACAGTTCGACACCTTGGTGGGTTTTGCGTGGGCACCGGGCATGGATGAAGGACTTGGTCTCGTCCTTCAAGGAGAGCTCGCCGGGCATGTCGTGCGGTACGGCAAGGCGCTTCGCACAGCCCATCGAATGGGCCCCATATGGATGAACGACATCCCGTACCAAGATCTTGGGCCATTTGAGACATGGCTTTCGACCTTTGCAGCAAATATCCAAGGTGGCGTCCGGCGTGTACTTCGTGCCAACGACGAGATTTTGGCACCGTCGGGCTTCCTTGAAGTCGGGCCTGGTGTCGGCTCAGTCACGACCCATGGTACGTTTGTTGCTTGGAGGTATGTAAAATCTGACGTATGCTGCAGGGATCAATGTCCACGTCTCAACATTGTTTTTGCTAAATATGGCACGCGTGGCCTATCGCATTACATTCACCTTCATGCGTGCCGCTTGCAAGTACTCTTCTGTACAACTCGTGAGACGTCACTGGATTTTTCGCTATACAAACGGGCAAGCGGCTGAAGTCGATGGCGACGGTGTCGTGGGCTTTTATCCAACGTTGAGCGCAACGAATCCGCACTTTTCGTATTGCTCCTATTCAGACGGTGGCGTCGTCCGTGAGGAGCTGGGCACGCTTGCACGGGCCACACTTGAAAACTGTGTCACGTCGCTTCAAGGCTGGTTCCAATTTGTACCGGGATCCTTAACTCACCCTGAAGGTCCCGAGCTTCAAGTTACCATTCCATTCGTTCAATTCGTCCTGCCTATGTCGGCGCGTCCACGCATCTACAATGAATAATATGTATAAGGGAGATAGGATTATATGTATTCAATACTGCGCCCGCCAACGCAAACTCGAGGGAAGTGTTCCAATATGCTCACAAAACCACGTGCTCAGTGTGTCATTCAGGAGTGTGTGAGCCTTCAGAGTTTTGTCATACAGTAAGTGACCGCTTTTCGCGACATATTGGAGAAAAGTGGTCCTGGCGGATACACCAAAAATAAATTGGAGTATTTGCCAAAAGGTTCACACTTTGGCAACAAATCTCCAAAAGGGGGCACACTCCGGATAAAAAAGGTTCACATGTGCATTGATTGGCTAATAAAGTGAAGATATTCTAGCCAATCTCGGAGTAGTTGGCGTTTTGCAAGTTGACGATGAATCCAAGGATGCTGGTGACAGCGATGGAGTCGAGCGGGTCGCGGACACGGTGAAGACGGCAGTGAGGTAGGCTGTATAGTCATGGCCCGCAGCGTACACGGCTTGTGCTCAGAGTGGTGGCGCTGCTGGAACAAGACGACTCGATTATCAAGTGTATGGTAAGCGTTGTCGACGGCGTGACCAAACCGTTGAAGCAGGGCCCAATGTGTTGAGCATCCCCGCTTAGCTCACGTAGGCCGAAGTGCTGCTGATCCCCGCACTGGCAGACTCTCGAAGCCACTTTTGATCCAACTCATCGACGAGCACCAAAGCAACGATGACTTGGACGTCGAGCAGGGAGACAACTTTGATATTCCTGGTGGCTCGGTGACGGAGGTCAGTCTTCAACGGCGACGGCAGAGGCAGACATCTAGGATAAAAAATGTGGGGAGGTTAGAAGATCGCTGTGAAGCAGGCTCGGGTCCCAAATTGTATAGGATATTTCAATCCAAGATCTTTGTCTGGTGCAGACGCGCTCAATCGGCAATGTTGGCCCAAATGTTGTCACCAGAGTCGGTGAAGTTGCCGCTGGGCGTGCAGCTGTGTGTGAGCTTCAAAACATACACGAAGCGGCCCGAGCCGCGGATGTCATCGAGCGGGACGCAGTACTTGTTGAGAACGCCGATGATCTGCACGACTTGCTCATCGGTTAGGCCGGCAGGGATGACGAAAGGAAGCACCGCGCGGAGGCCGACGGTAGCCTTGAGGTACTCGGCGGCATCCTTGGCGCTGACCTTGAAGACGACGAGGGTGTTCATGATGGCGCTGTCGTTCTCGTAAAGCGCAAAGAGCTTGAGCATGTACTTGCGCACATCAATCATAGCGAGCACGTCGGTGGTGTCGTAAAACATATTGAGCTCGTCGAATGCTGGGATGCCAGCGGCGTCGATCTACTTGGCAATGTTAGCGTGGTGACCTTCACAGCATGGGCAACGTACATGAGCATGATCGCCTTCATCGAGCACCTCCTTCTCGTCCTCGTAGTTCTCGCCGACCTCGCGGCAGCCGCCGCAGTTCTCATCGTCGCAATCGTCTTCGTGGTCCTCTTCGTCCATGCGGCCTAAGGTCGACGACGTGAAAGCTTGCTCGGCAAAGATAACGACGCCGGGCGCGACGGGCGTGGGTGTTGGCGAACGGCGGCGCCGGTGAAGGCAGAGACATCGAAGTTGGGCGTCATGGCGACGGTGTCGAGGAAATCGGGGACTAAACGCCACTGCCGTCTTCACTGTGTCCGCGAAGCGCTCGACTCCATCGCTGTCACCGGCATCCTTGGACTCATCGTCAACTTGCAAAACGCCAACTACTCCGAGATTGGCTAGAATATCTTCACTTTATTAGCCAATCAATGCACATATGAACCTTTTTTATCCGGAGTGTGCCCCTTTTGGAGATTTGTTGCCAAAGTGTGAACCTTTTTCGTGGCAATGTTGATATGAGAGGCGCCATGCAGAAGTGTTTGAGCCGTTGCACGTGGTCAATAATACCTTGAAACAGAAATATTTGTCCTAGTACAATGGTAACCACAGTACTATTTGTACACTGGGTTGTGGCGCGCTGTTCCTCACCTTCGAATTCAACGCCGCCGTGCACCCTCTACGAAAATGTGTGGCATTCCTGTTTCAGTAGTTCTAATGCTAATACAATGAAGCTATACAGCCATGTACATAACGCTCAGGCATCGCGGCAGCGGTGGCATCGGTACATGTAGCACCGGTATTGGTGTCGTGGCATCGGTGGCGACGGCACGACGATCGTGTGCTGCCAGCTCAGAAATGCACAACACGGAAACCCGGGCCCTCCGCCAGCAAGCGAGTACAAAGTCGCGGCAAAGCATACACAAAGTAGATGGTATCTTTAAAGCATAATCAATTAAAACGTTTATATTTCAATGTTTTCGTGCATCGCATGCAGGTCACTCAAGCCAGCAATATAGAGAACCACTTGCCACCGCGCAAAACATCATTGGCACTATGTAGCTACGTCACCCGACCACTTGCTCAAGGGTAGCTGTCGAGGTGCACGCGCGCCGGCACAGCACGAGCCCAGCGTTGGCGCTCGTCTAGCCGCATGCAGGTTTCGCCGGCTTCCTTTCGTTTCCAGTCTTTGGTGTGCTTCTCAGGAGGAGTGAGCCTGATGCGCTCATTGCCATTGCAGGTTGATTCGCGATACTTGCGGGTGCTGTACGGATTCGCGATACTGGCGGGTGCTGTACGTCTCTACTCCCAGCTTTTCCTCAAATGGCAGCTGCTCAGAGTCGAAAGCCTACCTTTGGGCGCACAAGTCTACGCCGTGTTTGGCTTTCGTGCGTATGCCCTATTTAATTGTGGCTTGGCCAAGGCGACGCCCGTCTTCTTGCCTTCGAGTGCTCACGTCAACTTGCACGCACTACTCGTTTCGATGCTAGTGCAATACCTATGTATCAGCTTTACCTACGAGCACAAGTCGCATATTGCACCTGCCAAATAGTTGGCGGCGCATCCTTCGTTTTCATGCTCGATTTCCTTCTTGTCTGCGGCGTGCTGGACGTTGGCATTCTCTCGTGGAGCAACTTCATATATGCTACGTGCTACTTTCACGTTCTCAAGATGGTCATCAAGTATGCTTCCCAGGTTGAGCTACTGTACACGAGCAAATCGACAGTCGATTTCTCGATGTCCTCCACGAGCGACGCGATCGGTTGGGGCCGTGTAGCCGCAATTCGGAGATCCGCCCAGTCCCAATTATTGATTGCCAACGGCAATTCGGAAAGTTGCATTTCCTCACCCACGACACTGTCAATGCCAGCTCTTGGCCACGAAGGCTCTTGTAAACAGCATACCAACTGCACTTTTCCTAGTCCTACGCCAACCATGAAGTAGTTTTGGATACCATATTCGTACGTTTTCGATGGCGGTGTCCACAAAGCGGCGTTCTGTCTAGTGTGAGTCGTTAGATACCATTGCCCACAACTGTCTAGCATACGCGGTCTTCGAGGTGACTGAGCTCCATGGGCTCACTGAGGATGGAGACTAGTTCAGCGTTTGATCGTATCTTTCGTATGATGGTTTGTTTTCCGCATCAGATTGCTGCGCTGTGATGGCCTTGGTGACTTTTTCGTGTGTCAGCCTGCTCGCTCTTGTTGTCGCTCTAGCGGCGCGAGAGATGCCCTTAGTTCTGTCGCCAACGCACCACTCTCAAGCACCGAGAGCTTGAACTTAGCGTCGTTGATCTGGTTGTAGTTCATAAGGAGTCCTTGGAGAAGGCAGTGCTGCAAGTCTTTCTCCATGCACTGCACACATTGGTATCGACAAAAGGATGGTGACGGAAACCTTCTTTGGTAATTGATGACTGTGTGGCCTTCGTAGCGCGGATCTATGGCGTCGTCAATGGGTTCAGGCTCGTAGCTTTGGACAATGTCGTACGCCATGACTGTGACTTGTATCGCACTGCCGAAGGGATCCCGAGGTATGCTGCACTGCAAGTGGAAGCTCTTCCGCAGCGTGCGCAGCCACTGTATGACGACACGCTGGCGCCTGTGCACCTAACGAACGCATATAGAATGTGTACTTAGTTATGATAATTATTGTGGTGTCTGCCACAGGAGCGCACGTTGCAAATTTTGGTGTCCAAAGGAGCGTCTTTTGTCAACACAGGAGCGCCTTTTGCCAAACAAAACCGGATAGGAGCGCCTGGTGCCAATTCCTCAAAGTCCAAGCATCATTATTGTGGTTTTCATCCGAAATGGCTATTCGAGCATGGAACTCCTCAAGAAACAAGTCGATGTGTCATGTCAATAGAGATATCCTTCTCGATGTGATTGTTGGTGCACGAAGCTAATTCGATTTGTTATGATTTATTTGTTAATTGTAGAGTGATTTTGCAAGGTTGAATTTCGCTATGAATATTCACAAACGATCGAGAACACTCAAAAGCAAATATGCCTGTCAGGAGACGTTTTTGCTACATTGAATTTATCTCTGGAAAGCTTGTGTATGGAAGATAACCTCGCCCTGCTCCCCGTGGTGACGCTGCTTGTAGAGACGTCCATTGCGCCGACAAGGGCGATCGACATCCCACGCGGCTCAACATCAGCGCGCTCAGCGACGCCTCGCGCGAGTTCCATTTCCGTTTCAACAAAGCTGAGATCCATGAGTTGATGCGCGCTGCTCGAGATACCCAACCCGCACATCACATCGCATCGCTAGCGCGCCTCGGTGCTTGCTGCGTATCTACCTCAATGTACCGTACGTTTGACCTGTTTGAACATATATGACTTTGTTGATATTTCTAGAACTACAACGAATTTGAAAAATCCTTATTTCGCCTCCATCCAGGAATTGCAGGCGGTGAAAGTGCAGCGTCGAAGAGAATTTGTCGGAATTCGAAGCAGAGCAGCTTTAGTGCGAAAATATTCATAACCTGAACAAATTATTTGTTTGGAGTAAAAAGATGACCCGAAGAATTATTTAAAAATCGTCTGAAGCCTAATTAAAAATGACGTGTGGCTGGCTACCTGTCGATTTCATTTGTGCGCGCGCCCTCTACGACAATGGTGTTTGTGTCGTACCGGTTCCAGAATGATCGGACAAGCGCGCCAAGGCGTGTACAAGAAGGCAAAGCCCGCGGTCATCCTCCGTGAGGCAGATCATCGTGGCGCTGATGGGAGAAATGAACTCTCGGAGCCGTGGATTATCCCTATTGTGGAATCGCCCTGTGTTGCAGAAATTGCTGACACTTCTATACTAATGCAATTGGTGGAACGTCTCTTTCGGGCTTTGATATTGCACCGATAAGGACGTTATCAAATCGTTCTCGTCGAATTGCAATTGCATGTATTTCTACGTCAATGTACTCGATGCACCAGCTCCAAGCAATTGGTGGACAAAGGCAGGCCAGTCGGGTACGGGTACTGTAGCGCTTATTGCTGCTACTTTCAATATGAACAACTCGTCAGTCACAATTCGAAAAGTTTTGCAACGTGTACAATATTGCATTGAGCAGAATATCGAATATGATGGTGATCTTATGCCAACCCTACGGTCGCATCGTTCTCAACGTATACTTGATATTAACTCGATTGAAGCCCAAATACTGGCAAACACTATGCAATTAGGACTAGGGCTGCGTGAAGCCACACATATAATCAATGATTTCCGATCCACCAAGCACCAAACACATGTATCTGTGTCCGCTGTCCGCAATTTGCACCGTGCACGTGATCCTACAGTTTCGCCCATTGCCAAGCACAAGCAAGGCAGTTCCCACAAGGGATTACCGTGGGCCAAGGCTCGGTTCAACTGGACGAAGCAGCAGTGCGCCGTCTTATGGACCCAGCTCGGTGCCGTTGCCGGCGTGCCTACAGGGCGACGCATTATACAAGACGTCGCCAAGTGCCTAGGAGCAAACCTGCTGGTGATCATGGCAGTGGAAAGCACCGTCGTACAGGGCCTCGGGGATCGCAATGGGAAGCGGCACCTTGCTCATAAGGTCCGCGGCGGCGCGCGGCAGACGCAAGACCCGCCAGCTCGGGCGTGGCTCCACCCGGACGCTCAAGATGCTCGACGCCAATTGGTCGAGAGATCCACCATGATTTGGAATAAAAATGTATGGTTGTTTAAAAAATACCACGTAGTATAATTCGATCCAAACCAGGGATGGTCCGTATTTTTCTCAGTCTTTTTATTATCCGAAGATTTGGTGTTGTTCGATCAGGTCAAACGTACGGTATATGACCTCGTCTTCTGCGCTTCAGGCTACGTATCGTCGTTTTCGTTGTTTGGCGTGTCCGGTGCTTCGTAGCATTGGACGTGCTGAGAAAGAAAAAGGTGTATTCTGTGAGATTTTCTGGGAGAGAATTTTCTCGAACCTTTTTCTTTCTGAGCGGAGGCAAATGCCCCACAGAGAATTTCTCACAGAGATTTCAACTTTGCAAAAGCGCTCTTTTAAAGTGAATCAAATACTATCTCCAGAAATCAAGGCATTCAGCTTCCGGTCCGTGATCCAGAACTATGTCAGTTGGGTACCAGCCAATCAATCCCCGAAAAAAGCTTATTAACATACGTTAGAATTAGCAGAAGCACGAAAGGCTACTCTAAGAGGTGCTAGAAGTTAATCGCGGTCGCAGGCCGCCAAAGCCTCGGCCAAGCACGTGCGCAACGAAGGGAGACGACCCGGAGGCTGGCCTTGTTTTAGTGGGGGATCTTGAAGTTGTTGCCCCCGCCTGACTCCATGACTTTTCCATAACGGTCTGTAGCGTATGGAAGCTGTTATGAAGCGCGCGCTCGTGTAGGCCATCGTAGCTCTCGAGCACACGTGAGATAAGGCCGTCAATGTCCTTCTGATAGTGCGCACACTCGATCGCGCGAAAGAAACCGAGATCCAGGGCGTTCAAGTCCGGGCTGTTCGGTGGCTACGGCCGCAGCAACATCGACCAGCCGCCCTCAACGAGCGCCGCCAAGAAGGGAAGTCGGCCACGCGGTGCAGGGCGGCATTGTCGTGCCGCAAAACGACGTGTCCCGTGCCCCGTGCCTGAGGCCATAGATTCCGTATGCTAGTAGGACGTGATCCACGAGCGTCGACGCGTAGACGTCGCGGTTAATGTCCTTCAGCTTAGTGACCAGAGTGCCACGCGGCCAATTGCGCAAGCTGCGCGCCGCATGAGCGCGGTCAACAATGGGTCATACACCGATCTAGCAAAGTGTGTATATAACAAAGTGTGTTTATGAGAAACAAAACCGTACAGCAAGCAACGTACACGTCCATCAAAACCGTTTCGTGGACGAGCTACAGCACACAGAAACATCAAGCGGACGATGTGGGTCTTGTGGCGGGTTGTGCAGTGCGGCACCTCTTCGTGAGGGAGTAGATATATTTTCTTGTTTTTCTCGCAGAGGTAGAACCGTTTTTCATCTAAATGTATCACATCGTACATCGAATCGAAAACGCCGTCATCGCCCACGAACGACCGCCAGAAGGCAAGGTGTGCTGCAAGGTGAGCTGCCAACAGCTGCGATCGCACCACACTCGCTCAGCCCTTGAGGCTGCCAGAGGTTTTCATGCGGTGGAGAACGCCGTAGCTAATTCCTGTCTTATGGGCGATAGCTCGCAGGCTGCGGCGACGAGACGGCGCTAGTTCCTGCTCGATTTAGACTCTAAAAACATTGGGCGATTGTGCTGAAAACAACAATAACATATAAGCCAATAGAGCAGGGGTACATGGAGTACCACTATTTCTGCACTCAGGCGCCATTTTCAATCGCCGCCACTCGAGGCGCCCGTGTTCGGCTGCTCTGTGGTCGTCGACGACTTGTCAGTCGCGCCAGTGAACGCCGGCTATGATCTTGACCTCGTTCCGGCGCTTCCGATGGCATCCGTGCCGGCGCTGCCGGTGGCTTGTGCGATCCACCGACTCGAATGTGTCCCGACTAGTGATTTATCTGTCATAAACGTGTATGATACAAAACGTGTATAATACGCGTATGAAGCATAATGAAAAAACACTGGACACGGATAATTCACTTTCGCCGTGCCATGCCAAGACCCAGGTATCCCTTGTGGCTGCAGTTCGGGCCACGGCAGACTCGCGGCAAGGGTAGCGCCGTGCCTTGCCAACACTATCAGTTGTTCGTCACGGCCAAAGTTGACCGCCTCTTTCGACACCTTGTGTGATCCGAATGTCCTCGTGGAGTCGATCTTTTCTCTCCTGCCCCAACTTGCGCCGGAGATGCGGATGTGCACGAGAATGCGAGCAGATGCCGACCCGCAGGTGCCTCCGAGGAATTATGCAGTCGCCGACCTCGCCACCGAGGCCAAAGCCCACGAATCCTACAGCCGCCGCCACTTCGACTACCTCACGGAGCACGAACACGACGTGTTGGCGGCCCTCTTTGCGCGCGCCGTCTACCAGGCCGCGCTGCCGTTCGACACGTTCAAGAGCAGGTGCTGGAAAGACCTTTTCTCGAAGCTTCGCCCGAGCTTTAGCGTCCCCAAAACCGAGCAGCTCAGCAGGCGCCTTGCGCACAACGAGGACGTCTGCATCATGACTAAAGTGCTAGCCATCATCAAGACGAGGCACAATATCACGATCTGCATCGATGGCGCCACGAATGTCGTGGGCAAGCAGCGCATCAACATCATGGCTTGCGGCCCGAAGCACTTTCACATCGAGAACATGACGCTTGAGATCGGCCTGCGCGAAACCGCGACTAACATTCTAAAGAAACTCGTTGACTTCGTGCTCGACTCATAGCTAGCATTTGAAAGCATAGGGAGGATGTGCAGGTGGCGAGGAGTATTTATTGGAGGTTGGAATGGCTGGATTTTGCCATTCTACATCGCATACGGAGCCGAAGCTAGAGCCTATCATGGAGCCTCTGATGACGCACCATGACACAGACTACGTCTCAGTCCCATCCTTTAATCTCACAACTGACTCGCTGAGCGTAATAAGGCTGCTGCGCAATCTCTCGCTCGACTCGGGGCATTTTGTCGTTGCGTATGGCTGGTTTTCCCATGCTTTCCACAACAGGATATGTAGGGGCTGAGCGACGAGCGACAATACAGACATCTGTGCCTGCAGCTGATGTGGCTTCATTCCAGCCTTGCCGGCACCACCGCGTGCGAACGCAAACACAAGACTGCCAGCCGCATCCACTCGAGCACGAGGAACCGCCTAACGCCCCCGCAGGTCAGAATTGGCACGGCTATAGCCTTCAACACCAGGTAGCTCGAGAACAAGAATCTAGCACCCGGGACTGCACCCTGTTGACGTGGCTGAGCCAAGTTGGCCTTGTCTTCGGTCAGCCGACCGTTGATGAGCTCACAGACGAGGAAGAATAGACCAGTGAACAGACGTCGCCTGGCGCAAGGGACCTGACGGAGAACACTTTGTTTGAGACTGTCGTCTAATCCTTGAACAATACAAATTCAAATTGCATACAATATGAACTGGGTCGGTGCTGAATCAACCTAAACTGTGCTCAATTATAATCAATTGAACTTTATAGAACCAAAATGTATTCTGGGTAATATGTCATTGCGTATTATCACGAGTCTAGATTTGCTAGAACTCAGGCTACAACAAGCATATCATAAATTCCGAATCAATGAATGCTATGTGACTCAAAGGTCAAGCAACACTGAAATTCAATGATGTTTACGGTTGTGGTTGCTATCAAATACTGGGTCACCGCCGATTATGGGTGGGGTGCCGACCGAAATTGGCGCAACGAGCGGCTCGCGCTGCGCACGCCGACGGTGACACCAACTACATGTGGTGGTCGGTGCAGATCTGGTCCATCGTGCTCTTCTATTGCGGCGAGGCTCTTGATGCCCGCGCGTATGCCCTTCCCGACGTTCACAGCAACCTTGTACGCCATTTTTCGCCCTGGCAATGACAGCCAAACCCACATACCTCTGGCGCATCGTCGATCGATTTGTACGAATGCAGCCGGTTGACGTCGTCACTTTAGGGCGCGGGGACAATATTGTCAAGCTGCGCGACGCTCTCGCCGACCAGCGGCAAAAAACGAACAGATTCGGCGTGAATCGTCCCAAATAGATGACGTTCAATGGCGAACAGAGTCAGACTCATGATGTCGGGGTACGCGACATTAATTTGCACAAGCATGGCAACAGTCGCGGAAGCCTTGAGCTGGCCGTGGGCATGCTGTCAAACAGCGTCACCGGCGCCGCGCACCCAAACTTGACGTAGGTGACGAACCCGATCATAATGTTGAGGCATGGGGTCGTCAACATGGTAATGCGCAGAAGCGACACAAGCTCGTTCGGGGGATGGTCATTAGAAAGGCACCTGAGGCACTTGGAAATGAAAATCACGTACCTGCGACCACGTGAGCGCCGTGGGCAGCATGCACATACTCAACTTTGTCTAATTGTATATCCCGAAACTCGGTATTCCTCTCCATTTTGATACAGTCCGACCCTAATTTTTTCAGTTCAAAACGTAATAAAATAAATTTGGACACATGTACAGTCAACCATTTGAAGCCACAATGCAATCTGTCGGATGACCAAGAAGGCGCGTAAGACGGCGACGACCAAATCGCGCGCTGTGTCCACGAGCAAGGCCACCAGGAAGCACGCGGCGATCACCATCTACGACGGGCTTCACATCCTCGATTGCCATAACGATATCGGCGGCAAACAAACGCGCACGGCCCGACACTTCCGAGTGAACGGCTTCCCGACCCTCGACCAACCTACGATCTCGCCCACGGTACATCACGATCGACCAGATTTGCGACTTTGTGAGCTACGTCGACGAGGACAACGAGGTCGCTTAGATTTCAACTTTGACACGCTTGCGCTGCAGGCCTCCAAGACGCCAACCTTGCAGCTGGTCTGCCATTGGCACGCAGCGATTCGGAAGCACTGCGAGGTGGACGTGGACGACAGCGTCGAGATGGGATCTGCACATCATCGTGGACTCTATCTTCAAGAAGAAGGTCGAGCTCAACGGCCTGCAGCTGGCGGCGGACATGCTCGACCCTGTGCAGTACCGGTCGCTCATGAGGAAGTACATCTCGGAGCACGAGATCCTGCGCGCGAAGGCCAAGATCAAGACATCGGCAAGAGCATGCTCAACTTCAGCAACACGAGCGCCGAGATGCTCCGTGCTCCACGGTGCCAGCGAGCAACGAGGGAGCTAAGACGGCGACCAAGATGTTGACAAAAAGGGAGCTTTTGATATCACTACGGCTCGGACGACGCTACGCCAACGTCCGTCGATTGCACGAATGACCCCGTCGAGCGCGAGCTCAGAATTTACTTCGACATCTACTCTCACTAGCGCCGGAGACAGTGGTGAGGTTTAACATACTAGATTGGTGGGGTCGCCAGTCTGGTATGCCGATCCTGCAGTACGTTGCACGTTGCATTCTCTCGATCCCGGTCTCGAGCGCAAAGTCGGAGAGCATTTTTCGGATGCTGGCGACACAGTGACGAAATGTCGCAACCGCCTCAAGCCCTGCATGTTCGATTCCATCTGACGCATC
>JNBR01001838.1:0-40038 GCA_002081595.1 Achlya hypogyna | reverse complement strand
CATGTTGGTGCAGGGCTGCCAAAAGAAGGCCTTTGTGGGCACGGCCGTTCCTTCGAAGACGGTCTGAGCAAGGAAGGCTGCCACGGCACGGTGGTTGTACAAAATGGCAACGTCCAGGAGCGACTGACCATCCTAGTACTCTGGATGAGCTTATTGGTATCGGGGGCTCGAGGTGCATACGTAGTGGTACGCCGATGCGTTTGGAACATGAGGTATGAGGGCTGCTACAGAGTCAACGGAGTTATTGCCGATTGCTTCATGCAAGATGCTTCTGCCGTCTTCGCTCTATGCAACGTCAGATGCCATGGCGGTACGCTTGCGGCACGAACGTTCTGATTGGCATCAGCACCACATTCAAGCAGCATGGCCACGATCGCAGGATTCCGCACACTCTGCCATAGGTACGACTACACGGAGAATGATGCGTTTCATGCCACGGCGCACGAACGGTGTTGGTGCCGTCGATAGCATTGACGTCCATAAGCGGTGCAAGTAGCGCAACCGCCGCTGGGCAGTCGGTCGCGATGGCTTTTGTCAGCGCTGTACTACCATGCTACAGGGTGTCAGCCACTACGGTGTTCGTGGGGCATACCTGGTCCCGAAGACGCACGTCAGCGCCGTAGTCGAGAAGCTGCACCAAGAGACTCGTATCCCAGCCATTGCTTTCGTTGCACGAGGCGACCGCGACCATGAGCGGTGTTTGGCCAAACTACGCGACGCATGAGGCACCCCAGGCGTCCAGATCCGAACATAATCTCTGGTGTTGGGCGTTGTTACAGGCACCAAGAGCCGAGCGGAGTCCAGGTGCATACGATTGAGGGCGTAGTGCAGAGGGTTCTCGCCCGCCTAGTTTCAGTTGAACGCTCGGTAGACGTGGCGACGTACTGCAATGCTGTTGGCGTCAGCCCCTGCGGCTAGCAGCAGCGCAAGTAGGTCAGCATACGGTAGCGCAGCCCAGAGTGCCTGGGGCATACGGATTACGTCGACGCACAAAACTTAGCAGCACCTGTGTGAGAGCAGCTTCGCGTGGCTTGAGTTGGAGCAGGTACTCTACAATGGTGGCGTTGCGTCTAGAACTCTCAATGGCTTGAACAAGGGCGCTTCTTTCGCCCTATAGTTTGTTCGTACACCGTGTCTATTCGAGACAGCGGTACCCTGTTTGTGCGGTGCACGTCGGCACCAGCGGCGACCAAAAGGTCGAGCAGCAAAAGCGTTGATTCGTGGGAGCCTCGCCCCGCCGCTGCGAAGAGGGGGGTATTTCCGTCCTACACAAAACCCGTCGTCTGCGTGTATCGCAAGTAGGGCGTACACGCGTGACAGTGTTTGGATCGGCACCTCGCGACAATAGGAGGCGCACGGTGTCGACGCGACCGAGATTAACAGCCATGTAAAGAGCCGTTTGGCCACTCTACGCGACCATTGATACGCTTCGCTGCAGCTTTGTGGAGAGTATCATTACTCGAGGAGCAGCGTCGATAGCGGCCCCCGAGTCGAGCAGTATTTCAACGATGTTCGCATGCCCTTTGGAGGCAGCGACGTGAAGCGGTGTCAAGCCTTCCTACGTTATGTCCAAGGAAGCAGCCAGGTCGCTTGCGAGTGTACTATGTTTGTGACGTCGACGGATGGCCACGGTAGCTGCAAGAGTGCCCGAAGCACAGAGGCCCGGCCGACCTTGCCAGCGATGTGCAGCGCCGTGTCATTGCGTCGCTACAAAGGTTTACGTGCGAAGACAAGCTCGCGCGGCACTCACGTCGCGGGCATCGATGAGCAATGGGTCGAGACTTTGCAACGCGGTCTCATCGCCTTGAGCAATCGCGGCCAACACGCCTTCCGCCGTCATTAGAACTCGGGCACTTCAAAAATGGTGCCGTTCCTCAGAAAGTCCATCCGAAAACATCTGCATCACCCGTCAGTGTGCGGTACAGTCGGACGAGCATGAGGGCTGCAAACCTACAGCAGGGGAAAGCTCATGCAAGTACTGCGTAGCTTGCACGTCTGCTCCGTCGTTCCTTTTCGATTCGACGTCATGCAACCGAAAAGGGACGACGGGGGGATATCCCGGGACTCGGCAAAATGGACCAAAGGTGGGCGTTTCCCACGAGTGGTAGGCGACTTCGGCATCGTGCCGGACACGCTAACCGCGAAAGTCGTCCAACCAACTACACTACGGCTGAGCACATTGTGTAAAGCTTAACACGCGCCGATGCCTCAGGCTGCCGAAGCGGCGTGCACCCAGCTGCAGCACTATGCTTGGCGCTAACAACTCGTAGGTGTTCGCAAGCAAGTCGAGGCCTCACGATCGATTTGGTTCACATCTTTAAGTCATCTTGTGCGTCTAGCTCTCGGTACTGGCGCTGGTTAGAGGAGTTGGAAAAGAACGAACATTCACGATACAAGCGATGCAGTTACAGAGCACGACAACTTACACTGCTGCCCTCTTCGTTGGAGGTGCCTCGTCGACCGTCAACAGCGCCAGACTGTCGTCGCGCTCCCGCTTGGATGCTGCTGCGGCGGCGGTCGTCACGGCCGCATCGACATAGGACCAGCCCACGTAGTTCAAGACGTGCCGCAGCAGGCACTCTGGCAACGCCGCAAGGCGCGTGCGCGCAATCGTCTCCGCGAACGCTTGCTGCTGCTGAGGAAAGACGTACTTGGTCGAGAGCAACTCGAACTTGACGTGCACAAAGTGAATGCGCAGGAGCGTCAGGTGTCCAGGCTGCGACGGGTCGATGGCGTGGAAGGGACGCAGCCGGTGCTGCACCGAGCTCGGGACGACGGCCAAGCGACCAGGGTGCAGGTCGAGATGTCCGGTTTGCTGCACAGTCCGTTGCTTGTATTCATTGCGGAAGACCTACATCAACCACACTCGCTCGCTACTGTCGCATCGCAAGGACCGTTTACCTCGCCACCAGGCTGGTTCGCGTCGGGACGAACGTTGACGTGCATGAAGGCCTGCCGGAGATCCATCCGGCCAAGAGATACGTTGGACGCGTCGATGACGACGACAGCCGACGCGACGACGCCGTCGTTGGCGAGGCCTGTGGCCAGTTGCCATAGAGGTTGGCCCTCGTGCGTCGGCGCGTCTGGGGTGACGACGTACGACTGCGCCTCGACGATGACTTGGAACTCGGAGGGCAGTCGTTCCCGGTTCTCGGCGCTAAACCCCCATTCAATGGTATTTCCATCGAGTTGCTGCGGCAGCGCCGGCGCTAGCGTGGGACCGAGCAGGTCGAGGTCGACACCCCGCGCGACAAGCTCCGCCTTGTAAGTCTTTAGCGTTTTCTTGGTGATGACGGCATTGTCGGCCAAGCCGTGTTCAGCCTTGTACTTGGCACGAAGGCGGCTCTTTAGGTCGTACGAGAACGTCGGGTCGCGGACTCGTTCCATCGGTCGCAGCGTTTGTCCCTTGGTGAGTGCGTGCTCGACCATCGGCGCAGCCGTCGCCAGCAAGTCTTCCAGGCGTCGGTACAATGCTTCGTGCGTCACGGGGATGCCACCGATGTACGAGTTCACTGTGGCCGTCTTGCGATCGGCGTCGAAGGCCACTGGGGTCGACAGCCACTGGTGCGTCGTCGACACGTGCGGTAGCAGCTGGTCCGGGGCGACGTCGAGGGATGCCACATGGGGCGTCGGGCCGAAGCGGTTGTCGTGGGGCTGGAGGCTGAAGCGCGTGTGGCCGTACACGACGCAGTGCATGGACGGGTCCACGATGAGCAGAAGCTGGCGGTCGCTGTCGAACACGGCGGTCGCTTGCAACGGCGCCAGCAGGTAGGTGAGGTCGGCGACCGCCACGCCGTCGACGTGCGACACCCCGTGCGCCGTGTTGGGCACGAACCCCGAAGGCGTGACGCAGAATTCGTGCAGTTGGCGGAGCTCGTCCACAAGAAGGCTCGGCCACGGCGATCGCGGCGCCCACGAGTCGAGCGAGGGCTCCCACCAGCGAGGCTCGTTTAGGACAGAGCACAAGCCGCGCATGTAGTCAAGCTCGATGCCAGTGTACGCACACCACATGGAGGCGCCCCAGCCGATCGACTCCAGCTCGTTCTCGTGTACGCCTGGCCACATGTTGGTGCAGGGCTGCCAATAGAAGGCCTTTGTGGGCACGACCGTTCCTTCAAACACGCTTTGAACGAGCATGCTTGCTACAGCGTAGCAGTTGTTGAGAATGGCCAGGTCCAGAAGCGAATGCTCCTCCTATGGGTATCGAATAAACTCGCGACATGGAAGCTAAGCAATATACATAGCGGTACGTTTGTACGTCGTTCACGTGGGGAATGAGGATTGCAACGGTATCCACGTTGCCGGCGTTAACTGCATCGTGGAGGATGCTCCTGCCTTCGTCGTCCTATGCTATATGTCAGTTGGCGTGGCAATACGTGCGCGAACGATATCATTGGCATCAGCTCCACATTCTAGCAGTGTCGTCACGATTGCTGGGTACTGCAAACCTCGCCGAAGGTACGTCTAGATAACATTAGATATGCCGGTGTCATGTTCGCGAACGGTGTTGGTTCCGTCGAGGGCATTGACGTCCATGAGCGGTGCAAGCATCGCTACTATCACCGAAGAGTTTGTCGTGATGGCTTTCGTCAGTGCTGTCTCGCCGAACTACGCCGAGATGTTAGTACAGGAACTAGTTGCGGACATGGAGGGATACATCGTCAATAAGGAGCACATCAGCGCCGAATTCGAGAAGGTGCGCTAGGATACGCGTGTCCCAGCCATTTCCTTCGCGGCACGAGCCCACTGCTGTCATGAGCGGCGTGTAACCGTGCTATGCATGTCATAGTTGTAGATAGCACAGTAGTACAGGGGACATACCAACGAGGCAAGGTTGGGGTCCGCACCGCGGGACAAAAGCACACGCACGGTGTCGACGAAGTCCCGACGTATTGCCTCGTGGAGAGGCGTTTCGCGAAGACTCTATGTAATTGCATTTGCTAGACTTGAGCAGATTCAATGATCGACATTACATCAGAAGCAGCGTTGACAGCGGCTCCATGATCCAGGAGGATGTTCACAAGGTCCGCGTGTCCCTTGAAAGCGGCGGCGTGAAGCGGTGTCCAGCCGTGCTGCATCAGGTCAGCCAAAACCGGCGGACGAGTCAGAACGTACGTTGTTTGCGATGTTGACGGATGGCCATGGAAGCGTTAAAACCGCACGAAGCACGGAGGCTCGCCCGCTATTCGCGGCGACATGCAGGGCCGTGTTCTTGCGTGGCTACGGAAGCGTCATACGTCATGTTCGGTGGGCAAAGCTCACGTCGCGGGTGTTGATGAGCGATGAATCGAGGTTCAACAGGGCGGCCTCATCGCCGTCGCAAAGTTCGTTGAAGACAGGGTCGACATTCATGGCAACTGGCGCGTTTTTCAAAAAATACCACCGGGTTCTCGTTGTGTCACAAAAAACCTTCACTCATGGCGGTAAAGCGTCATTCCGAATGGCAAAGTGCAGAGTTCCAGTTCATGTTTCTTAGGACGGAAAAGAGAGCGACAAGAGCGCACAACGTCACTTGTCGGGATGCATGGAGTCTCAAGGAAAGGAGAAAAGGAGAACATACCAAGTTCCATCGATAGAAATTGTAATGGCGAGTTTTTGAACGGTACCCGCCTGTTAAAATGGATTAAAACCTCGAAAACAATTTCAAACGCACGCAGATTCGACGAGGCCTCATTTTCATGGCTCCTAGTGAGGTGAAGGATGCGCACGATACCATGAGGCGAGATCGAGTCGCGATGAAGGTAGAATGTCGAGGATGGAACCAAGTCATCCAAGGACGAACCATGTGAAAGCCTCGTCACGTGGAGCTCAAGCATGACTTCATTGTTAAATATACGTAACTCTGGGCACTCCAATGACACGCACCTGTAAATGCCCTCAAAGATGATCAAGTCCTGCGTGCGTCGCAAGTGATATGAGTGCTGTATTAGCGATAGTTGTGAATCTTTGGTGTTTTGGTGTCAAATTCTACATCAGGTGCCTCCACTGATAGAACAGCCCAACTTAAACAACGGCCTTAGCGCTGTGTTCTCTATCTACGGCATACGTACGTCGTTAGCGGCATTCGAGCGACGCACTTGGAGACGCGCAGTTGGGTTTTCGTGTATTTTGTTTCACCGTGTGTGCCACTTCAACTTGCGCGTTAAACGTTTTAACAGGTTATTTGCCAAGTAGGCACAATGTTGACGACGCCCATTCCGTGGTCTGGCCCGCTGTTGACGGACTGGACGGACATTGATGCATGGCGGCAGAGCTTCCTTGACGCTGCCTTCCTCGTTCAATTGGACGAGTATTATACGACACCTGGCTATGTCGATTCACTCCTGGTCAATTCGATTGGACGCGCCGATGTGGCGGCGCTAGAGGAGGCCGCCGAGTGCTCCGTGCCAGCCATCGATGCAGGCTTGACCGGCGTCGCATTGTTGCAAGCACAAGATGCGCGTCGCAAGCGCATCGCCGTCGAGGTGGCAAATGGCATCGATGCCGCGTGCCTCGCACGCAACGCCACTCGCGCTGCCGCAGCGAGGCAATTCCTTTTGTCTGCACTGCACCCACGCCTGCACTGGAAAGTGCGCCATCTCTCTGACCCGCATGCCCTATGGTCATTCCTCGTGACGAAGGGTGCACCAGCTTCGCCGCCGCTGGACTCGGCAGCTGCGTTCAACGCTGTGCTACAATGCCAAGCGCGAGGCCACAGCGATATTGCTGCATTCATCACGGCGTTCGAAGATGCCATCGATGCCTACTGGCTGACGCTTCCACGGTACCCATCTCAGCTCATCTACGACGACGCGCTGGCTATCGCCGACGCCGCGGTCGACCATGTGCAAGATCAGCTTCGAGCCACCCTCTTCGCTCGAGCTTGCGGTGATTTGATCAAGTTCGCACCAGGCTCAGCGTATGCAACTCTCAAGGCTACTTTGCTCCGGCGAGCCCCGCAGCTGCTATCGGCGCCGAGCTTTTTGCCGACGACAGGACGGACAAAGATGACTGCGCGTCGAGTCCAACCGAGTGTGTCAAATGACGTTAAGAAGACGTTGACGGCGGCCCCCCACAACAAAGCTAAGCAGCTCAAGCCCGCGGCGCCGAGCCAAGCGTCCGCGCCCACACCGGCTGTAGAGCCGGAGCACGAGCCCGAGCCAGTGGCGCTAGAGTTACGCTCTAGCGCCAACGACCGAGAACCGCCACACCAACCACCGGCGAGCGCAGTGCCATCTGCCGGGCATGGACGAAGATGCCCGGCGGTACGCTCTGGTGCATATTCACTTGCCACCCCAGAAGATGACATGGCGCTCGCGCGCAAGCAGGGGCTTACTACGTGCAGCTACTGCGGTGGTGTGCGCCATGTGGACTGGACGTGCGTTCGCCTTGCAATCGACGTGGCCAACGACACCGTCCGGCGCGATTACGTGCCGCTCGTACCAATCTACCGCTGCAAGTATTGCGAGTCGCCGCACCACCGCGCAGGTCATTGCCCCGACCGAGCACTCGACAATGATCATGGCTACCTCGGCACGACCCGCTGCAAACCCTCGTTACGCGTGTGCACCTACTGCTGGACGAAGCTGCACGTCGACTCGGCTTGCCCCGTCCTTCGCGTCCATCTGCGCGACGGCGTCGTGCGAGCCAACTACACAGCGCCAAATCTACTATTCTTGCCGCCCCCGGCTGCCTCGACAGACCGGGCCTGTGCTTACTGCATAGGCGATGACCATACCATCGAGACGTGCCAAGACTTTGCGAGAAGCGTCGACCGGGACACGTATCGCTTCGGGTACTGCGCCAACGGTCCGGTTCCCCTGCCGCCTCGTGTGAAATCGGACTTTGAATTGGCTCCGTGTGTCTATTGCGGTGACACGGGCCACCGGCAATGGGGGTGCCGACAACTGCAATACCACATGCGCGAGAAGATTGTACGGCCGGACTTTGTTATGCCAGCAGGGTTCATCTGGCCCTTGCCGCTAGCTGCAGACGAGGATGTGTGTACCTTTTGCTACAGTTCCAGCCACACGCTGGCCGAGTGCACAAAGCACATCATGGCGCAATTCGAAGCACGCTGCACTGCCAGAGCGGCAAGAAAGGCAGGCTCGACGCCACCAGTTGTGTCGCCCATGGAGACTTCCGTGCCTCCGATGACTGTGGCCCCTGCAACAGCACCGGCACTGCATTCTGTTGCGCCTGCACCAGCACGAACCAAAGTGAGCTTTCAGCCGCGCCCATCGCAAACCAAGCCCACGACAACTAGCAAAGGAGCATTCAAACCCCCGACTACGACGGTGGTCAAACAAGAAAACGCTCGAGCAACGTCGGCTAGCAGCAAACCGTCAAGAGTTCCGTCGCGACGCTGTAGCTACTGCGGATTTCTCTCGCACCTCGATAGCACATGTCCACTGCTAAGCATTCACATGCGAGATCAACGCGTCCGAAAAGGCTTTGTGATGCCGTCCGATCAGGCGTGGCCCCCGGTGGCGCGCCCAGGCGAACGGCGCTGCGACTACTGCCTCGCCAAGACGCACAGTGTTGGCGAGTGTGAGATGCTGGCGACGCACACGAAAAAGCGCACCGTCCGCCCCGGCTACGTCCCGGCGCCAGTGCCCGTGAAGCGCAAGGTTGTTCGCGCTTGCAGCTACTGTGGCGCCTACGGCCACGCCGCCTCGGGCTGCGTTGTCCTTGCCGTGCACCTGCGTGACAACTCGGTGCGGGACGGGTACGATCGGCCCAAGACGCTGCCACCCCCCGCCGGCCCCGACGTGCGCATTTGCGGTCATTGCTGGGACCCGAGCCACGACGATAAAGCATGCCCATCACGCGCCAAGGAGGCGCCAAGCACTCGTGTCACCGGGCTTGAGGCTCAGATTGAAATCGCTTCCAGCCCTGTCACCATTAAACGTGAACTCATTGCCGAGACGGCCACAACGCTTCAGGAGGCTGGCGCTGCCCCCGACCGCGGCTCGAGGATCACAGGGAAACCTACGTCGCTGAAGCGGGCACCGCAGGTCCGCGGTGACAGCAAGCCGGACGCGAAGAGAATCAAGACCGAGCCCGTACCGTAGTGCCACTTCGATGTTTGTTCAAATGTTTGTCGTGCTTCCTGGAGCCCCGCGGTAGACAACATGCGCATGGCTGTAGTTGGAATGTGACTGCAACCGCCACTGCTTTCGTAGACCTCTCATGAAGATGTACACCTTCGCGACAGCACCTCACGGGGAACCTACCATTTAGCAATGGTGAAGCAGAGCTAAATGGCGTCGAATACGGAATGAACGGCCTCGAAGTAGGAATTGAATGGCCTGTGAGCAACTTTCAAGCAGCACAGTTGCCATTCAATCCTCGATAGAACGCGGGTCGGCTGAGGTTTGAGTCATCAGTTTGAGCTGAGTCGTGTGGAATGGTGCGATGGACGAATGCATTGGTTTCATCAAGCGCACCCGATAGCAGCAAACGTCTTTGCCTCATCCGCCGAGGCACATGCATCAAGAGAGGCCGAGATGCGACGTCTGCGTTTTGCTGGATCGTCTCGCCATAAGGTCTCTCGGCGTCCGCAACACCGATAGATAGAGATGAACTGCTTAACTAGAGACGCTTGAACAACCTTAGTCGCTATACCCGGACAAGGGGTTGACGCTACTGCAGATTGAGATCACAGCCAGCGAGCCGAGGGCAAGCCATCGACGCCCATGGAATCCTGTTCCTGTAGCTAACTCCGCGCTGTCCTAGCGCTTTGTGAGGATGACGCGGTCTCGTCGCTCCCAGAAGCTCAGCCATCCCCTTCATTGGAATCTTTCCTGACGCTGGTCTGGCCTGATCAGATGACGGTCGGCGTCTCGTAGTACTGTACACACTGCCGTCGGTAGATATCACATGGAGAGCCCATTCATAAGTGCTGTCGCTTTCGTTGTGGCCTCACGTGGTGCGTGCTCCGACACCAGCGTGTTCATGTATTCCTCGGCTGTCCGGTACCCATCGCCCTCTGCACGCAGGAGCCTCGGGGAGCGTGACCGCGAATGTAGGTTTCTGTCGGTGTCAAAGGCGGGTTCCTTGAGCTCGGCCACCGCTGCTAGTCGCCAACGAGCTCCGCCATGGTCCAGTTACTCACGGATGTTTTCAGATTGCGGCCACGCGACAGCAAATTATCGCTTCAACGAGCTCAGCTGAGCACGTCAACGCGCTCGGGCAAGGTACCGTCGAGCCTCCCGTCAGTACGTGATTTCCCCATGGACCTAGAGGCGCCAAAAGTTATCGTTCCGTTCGTGAGTCTCGACGAGGAGGACCCGATCCCCGCGGTCATTTTGGACGATATCCGTGAGCACACCCGGTCCATTTGGTGGTCGCTTCTCGTCCTGAACGGATCCTGCCTCTGGGCTTACTACTCGTGCCTCTCGGCGCCAACGTACTACGCAGCACGGTTCGCCAGTACGTTGCTGCGCTTCGAGTATCTGACAACCCCCGTGTCCACGTGGCCCATGTTCTTTGGCCACCTCGTGCAGGTGGTCTTTGGCTTTGACAAGAGGGTCGGTGTCGTCCTCCGCGCGCGGGTCGGCTACGCGCTCTATGTTCTCGCGGCATTGGCGATTGTGCTGCAGGACGTGATCAGCGTCGAGCCCGAGTTTGGAGGGATCGTCGTGCTCGTGGCCTTTGGCACCGTGGGCTTAACCAATTCGCCCACGGAGGCGACGTTTTATGCCCTCTCGGCGCTCTTTCCAGAGGCCGTGTTCACAAACGCCATGCAGCTGGGCAACGGCACGTCAGGCATCCTCAACATCACACTGCACACGCTTTTGCAGCTGGTCGTCGGAGGCATCGCACCCGCGGAAGACACGACGGCAGCCATTCAACGCATCGCCTTCTACATCTTCGGCATTTTCATCGCGGTGTGCCTCGTGGTAGTAGTGCTCTACCATCGATTGCTTGCGATCCCATGCGTAGCGTATCTGGTCGAGCGCAACGCCGCCGAGACGGCCATGCGCACGGCCCGCCACGAGTCGCTGCGCGAAACGTGGGCGCGTCTGGGCCGGATCACGCGCGTCCTGTTGCTACCCCTCGCGAGCCAGTGCCTCGTGTTTGTATGCTCGCTCGTAAGCTTCCCAGGCATTGGCATCGCGGCCGGGTACCAGCTCGCGGCCATGCGAGGTGCCAACTTAACACCGTGGTACTTAAATGGCATCTTGCTCTGCTACAACTACGGGGACTTCGTGCGTCGTGTCGTGGCACCCAAGCTCTACCCGTGGTTCACTTTGCAGTCAGCGTTTTGGTGGACCCTTGTGCGCTTTGGCCTGTTCGTAGCCCTGCTCGTCGGGCTTCCTGGCGGGGGCGCCAACCCGCTCTACTGCCTCAGTGGTTTGTACTCCTTCAACGTCTTTTGGTAGCTTTTCGTCAACGCCCTCTTGGGGCTGACCACGGGTGTGCTCAGTACGATCACGACTGGACTCGGACCGCGCTTGCTACCGCAGCAAGACCGCGAGTCTGCGGGTGCCATCATGTGCCTGGGCCTTTTCCTCGGGATATGCACTGGTTCGACGCTTGGTTTCGAGTTTGGGCAAAACCACTGGCTTGGTGCCTGAAGAAGTCCTCCCCATTCCTGTCATGTCCGTACAGGCGACATGATGTCATGCAAGGATCTTGGTTCGCATTGCTTTCGTGTTCGAGAAAGCAGCGGTATTCGAGAGAGCCCTGGCGCCTGCAATGAAGGATGCTCGGGCGCGGCCGTGTCATGATGTTGATCCAATGCCAGCGGCATGATGTAAACGTCAACTTGCACTTAATGCAACCTACGCGCAGTCAAGCTTAAGCTAGCAGCGGAAGGCACTGCTGCCCGCAGTCGCCGAAAGCTGGTGGGTCTCAAAGAGTGATACCAGGTTTGTACTTAGGTGGAAGCGGTAGTTCTCAGCAACAGCAATGTTCGTGTGCCTATGGAGAAATGGGAACCGACACTACACCTTGGAGTATCGATAGCGTCGGTGGCCGCTGATAACTGCGTGCAGCGGTTGGCCAAGTTGACTCGACTACAGTGGTCCTGGTAAATTGCACGGGGCAATCGTACGAGCTCAATCTTGCGCTTAAGACACTACTTGACACCACCCGTGAGCTTGCGATGCGCCATCGATTCCAAGATTTGGATCACTTGTTGCCGGGTGCAAAACCAAAAGCGATTGGGCCGCCGATCGAACTCCTGTGCTGACACCCAGCAGTACAGGGGTGAACCAAATACATTGCTTAAGCGAACGCCGCTACGTCGACCGCTCAGTCTTGACAACCTTGGAAAGATCCTTCCGTGCGGTAGCTTGACGTTTGGCTGCAGGCGACGCGCTTTCGTCGTTGACAGCATCGCCGGTGCGTTTCTTAGCGGGGGGGGCTGGCGTCTTGGAGACGGGCGAGGCTTCGCGAGTCCGGCGCTGTCGCTTGCTGCCCATGAGCTCTGACCGTGCCACGCGAGTGACGACTACGCGCGGCGCCCGGGTTACGTCCCACGCGACGGGCTCCTCCTTGATGACAATCTCTTCCACGGCCGACGGTGGAGCCTTTCGAGCGTTGGCCGAAACGTTTTCGCTAGGCGGCGCTCCGCTCTTCTTTCTTGCGCTAGTTTTGGCCGGCTCGAGAGTAGCGTTGGCGGTAGTCATGGCTAGCTCCGGGGTGGGCTTGGGAGGTGCCGCTGGGGTCTTGGCGGGGACAGCGTTGGACTTGGTGGAAGGGGCCTTGGCCGGTGGTGTGGCGGCTTTGGAAGGTGCGGTGGGGGTCTTAGCGGTACTCTTGGTGGGCAAGGGAGCTGCTTTCGACGAAGGCGTAGCAGATTTCGACGGTGGAGTAGCGGCTCTCGATGGCGTGGATGCTGCTTTTGGGGTTCGGGACCTCGCGAGTGGGGTGGTAGCCGTGGCCAATGCGGCATTTGCTTTGCCCGGCGGTGACTTGGCCGTAGGAGGCGGAGTCGTTGCCCCGGTCTTGAACGCAGGGGGGTGAGCCGTCGAAGATAATCGTTGATCTCTTGGCATGCCAACTGGAGGCGTCGCAACTGCGACGGGCTCAAGTGGGCGGGAACTTGATCGCGTCAAGGCCGCGCCACTACGAACGGATGGCTCGGACTCTCGGAGGTCGTCGTTAAGTAACAACGCCGGTGGCGGCATTGATCGACGACGATCACTCGATTGAAGGTTTGGCTCGGTTTCCACATTTGGCGCCACATCAGAGCCCGCGGTTTGACATAATACAATACTCGCGGCGACGGGCAGATTCGACTCTGGCACAACCTCCTCGGCGACCGCAACTAGCACCGGCTCGGGGGTAGGCACAGCGACGATGGGTGGGCCAGCTAAAGCAAGTGGTGGCGCCTCAGCCGCAAGGGCATGCAGCGCAGCCTCGTACTCTGGAACACTCCATGAATCGTGCTGGAACAAATCCATGGCACGAGCATCCGTTGCATGTGTGAGCAAAAGCATGGTCAGCTTTGCACGCACCTCAGCAACTTCATCCATGGGGCTGTCCCGGGTCGCACGGGTTGGCGCGGAGAACAGCGCGTTGAGGAATACGTCAATGGCAGCGCGCGCTTCAGCCACGGAGCGGGGACGATCGAGTACAGGAACGAAGGTGCGCCACAGTTCGGCAAGGCCTCGACGACTTGCGACATCAAGCTTCGCCCACATGGCGAATGGGCTCGTCATTTCTTTAAAGACGTGATGCAGGGGTGGCGCGACAGCAGCGAGTAGGCGTTGGCACGCGCGCCGCACGGCTGTCTCATGTTTGGATGCAACGTCACGCTCAATCGCGGCACGAACATGATTGCGAACTTGACGCTTACGTAAGACCACAGCAGCATCGTAAGCCTTATGACTAAGGTCCGTAGGGATGTCGGAGAAGGCGGCGTCCGCGGCTGCATGGAATTGATGCATTTTGGCTGGGCCAATCGAGTTTGCAGCCTCAGTGTCAACGTATCCGTCGACAACGTAATAGTCACCGAGAGAGCCCGCGGCGGCAAGGAAGACGTCCTTCCACGCTCCAAAGTCCTCGAGCCGCGCAAGGCGCGGGCCTGTGTAAGGCGGGGGGCAGGTCATGAGTGGACGCTCGGTAAGTTCCCGAGCTGAAAATCTAAGCCCTACGTGCCATAACACGGAATTTTAACTCAAACACTGTTACGTTATTTGGGTTAAACATTATACGTGCCCATTTGTTTCGGAAGTCATGTCAATCCGAACGCTGTAGCGCAAATTGGAGCACAACGCGAGCACTTGCTTGTGGATCTCGGTCAAACGCCTTAGAAGCCTCGTTTTAGTTGAATAAGCGCTGTCATCGACGCTAGCAAGAAACGCCGCTTCCGTACGTTCTCAGGAAGAGATACGCATGTTACCCTTTCTTAATAATACCTGAGTTGAGCGACATCATAGCCTGGAGTTCACATTATCTGTGACGTCTTCGCTTGAGGGCAGCGAGATAGCGTTCCAATCTGCGCTTGAACGCACAAAAGCCGAGTTCGTCCAGAAGTCCGAGCTCCGACCTTCAAGTTGTGTTATAACTCTCTAACATTTGATGTGCCTAAAATTCGAACCGCCAACGGTCGCACTCGATTGGCGAAATCGGCGACTGCGAAATTGACCATCGGCGCGGCCGCCACCGTCGTAGTAGCCGCGGAGGTCCCCAAAGATGTCATGGCCAGATAAGGTGCCACGGCCAAATGCTACATCCGCTAAAGCCAGTATGGGAACGATGATGCGTCGACCTTGTTTGCTGCAGCCGGGTGCCGGGACTGGCACAACAGATTGCAATGCGCAGCCCGAAGGTCTCTGTCCTCATGTGGACAGCTATTGCGTCAGCCAAGTTAGCGAGGTGCCGACAGGTCAGCAAATTGAAGTGCATGTGGATGCACCACCGTCGATAACAACTGTAGACGTACTTTTAAACCTATTCGCCATGGGAGGCATCAGTGCGCTCCGTATTCGATTAGTGTTGAAGGAATGGTCTTAATCGCAGTCCTCAAGAATAGTACCGTAGTAGACCATTCCTATGTGGGTGGAGTTGCTCAAAAGGTTGTGGAGCGGGTGCGGCGGACACAACGCTCCTCTAGCATTTGGCGTTTATGCGCAAGTGCCGATACCTCATCCCTCGGCGCTGTCAATTGAACCTCAGTGGGCTCGCTTGGTGTTGGGAGCGGGTGTACTGCTTCCATTGACGCGATGCTTGGGGTCTTCCGCTTGCGGGTGCGCTTTATGAGGTGTTTGGCAACGAGTTCATCCATATCTGCCTCCGTACGGGGCACATACACCAGCTTGTGCTCCGAAAAGTATGCAGTGCTGCGACACCAAGCGCGCGGGCCTGGCCGCTGATTGCGATTTTCCCAATCAAGCGCCAGCTGGCGACAGGGCTCGGTACCATGGGAAAACCCGCAGTAGGCGCAGGACGAAGGCGCATACGCAAAACTCGACCATGTGCTGGCTTTGGTCATGGACGGTAGCAAATGGATCTGAAATCGCGGCACGTCCCACCCAACGTGTGCGCAAAGCACATCCGGGGCGTGTGGTCCGGTGGCATGCCCGAGCATCGCGATCTTCAGCTTCGCCGCCACCTCACGGCGGTAGGCGGCGACGGCGGTGGCCTTTTTGCCTTTGAGTACTTCGGCCTCCTCGGACGCCAGAACAGCATCAATGAACGCGTCAGCTACGGTATCGAACTCACTGAAAAACTCCCCCGGCGGCTGGTACGTCGGACGCTTGGCTTGGAAAGTTTTGGTGACAGCCTTGGAGTAGGCCGCGACAAGATCCGCGACGCCGTGGCTGCTAGTAGTGGCAAGGCGCTGCCACAGGGCAAACGGTCCCTCAAGCCCTGCAAGGACGGAACCGACGGAAGGGTCGACGGCGGCGCTCAGGTAGTCGGCAGCAGCGCGCGCCTTCAGAGCATTTAGGTCCGCACATTCGGCGGCAATGGCGTCCTTGACAATCGCGTCTACCTGGCGCTGACGCATGATCCGCGCACCCTCGAGCTGCGCGGGTGTTAAGTTCTCAGGGACTTCCGGCACCGCAACATCAGCGGTTGTTTCAAGCACGCGAAGCCGCGCCGGGCCGATAGTGTCGACAAGATGGCGATCGACGAAGTCTGGGACAGTATAATAGGCAGTTGTGCCGATGTCGTTGGCAGCTGCGGCGAGAAAGGTGCGCTTCCACGTCCCAAATTGGGAAAGTTCGGCGAGGCGCGGGCCTTGGTACATGGTTGGCATTGTTGGCGGGGGCAACAAGACGGACTCCCACAAGGGCGCGGAGCTATAATTACTATTAGTCGCCATCTTTACCTTGCTCAGCCGATCCCAAACGCATAACTAGGAACGACTGGAGACAGCCAAGGCGCGAATACTTCGGCAGGAAGCTCACGAAGAGGCCCGTGCACGGAGGTGACGAGACCGCTTTCAGGTGATGCCTTGTGCTCGCTACGTTAAACAGGATGCATTGTGTGCCAGGCAAACTTCCCCAGCAGCTTCATGCACGTTGGGTTCAACTCGCAATGTCAGTGCTAATAATGGCATATGCCGCAATTAATACGTAAGAATGATGGCCAAATCGGCATCAGAAAAGCTATGGAAGTGGCGTACAGCGGCCCAGTGCTGACAGCACCAACCGAGTACAAGACCTGGGCTGCTGCGTTCCTGGTCATCGCTTCTTCGTACAAGAATTACTACCTCGTCGAAGCCTACCAGGACCCTACGCTTGCGACTTCAATTCCGGCATGGAAGCTCGCCAACCTCCGCGCGACGGCGGAGAAATCGGTGCCTCGGTGGCCAAGTGTCATGGACCGGCCCAAGACGGTGCAAGCGCAGATCGAGCAATGGAAGAGCATCGAGGTGCGAACGCTGAACAAGCGTCGCAGTTTCGAAGCCGGAGACCTGCTTAAAAGAGCTGTCCACCCTTCTATGAGGGAGGACCTCGTCGATACTGATGACCCGTATGCACTCTGGCAGACACTCATGGGCCTTTGCAAGACACCGTCTCTCTACGGCTCGTTCATGGCGCTGCTGGATATCCAGGCCTCGGATATCCACCCGTGGTCCGCCTTTCTCGACGCCTTCGAGCACAGTCTGGAGCCGTTCGTGACGAACTTTCTGCAGGAAGACATGACTAAAACCCTGTCTGCGTACAAGGCAGAGTTGGGCGAGAAGCTCAAGTCGCTTTTGCTGGCGCACGCTTGTGGCGCCCGTGATGGCACCGATTTCGATGCCTGGCAGGCCGACCTCGGCTCTTGGGACTACAACCGGCTCAAGCGCCGCGTTCGGCTACCGACGCCCACAGCGCCTGTGCTCCCAGAGCTCCCCGACTCTCCGCAAACTGTCTCGCCGCAGAGCTCGGTCTCCTCGCCCAAGGCGAAGGCGCCGGTAAAGTCATCCGTGGCCACCTCCAAGCCAACCCCCACTGCACCGACGCCCACAGCGCCTGTGCTCCCAGAGCTTCCTGACTCTCCGCGAACTGTCACGCCGCGGCGCTCGGTCTCCGCGCCCAAGGCTTCAGCAGCCGCAGCCCCGTTGCCTGCCACCACAGGCAAGGTCCTTGCAAGTGGGCCGCCGTCGCGACCAAGGCCCCAGCTCGTTGTAAACGTCCCCACGCCCACATCGCGTCGCGGCACGCACGTTCTGCTGCGCGGCGCGGCCCCTCGGACACCTGCCCCCAAGCCCCCTGTGTCCCGCGCGGATGCAACCAAGAAGCTCCTACGTCTCCGAGATGCTGTTGATGAATCGTCCTCGGGCTCCGAGGACGAGATCGCCGAGTCTCCGCCAGTCTCGCCGCGTCCAGGCTTGGCCAAGACGGCAGCCGAGATCATCAACGTTCACAGCGAAGACGACGACGACGAAGACGAGTCCAGCGACGACGCCTCCCTCGTCACAAAGCCTATGAATGGTGTTAAAGTGCCCCAATATCCCACCGCGATGTCCTTCATTCGCCCCTCGCCGCCGCATCCGACCTCCAACAAGCCACAGAGGCAAACACTGGCCAGAGCCACGAGGGCCCATCGCCTCAACCGGCTGAAAGCGGTCACGAGTGCGCCTAGCTTCAACGTGATGCCGCTTGGTAGCACGCAGCGGCCCCCTAGTAGTGCTCTCAAGCGACTCCAAGCCGTGATTCACGGCGATTCGTCGAGCGAGTCGGAGATCCTTCCCAAACGCCGGCGGGCACCGCCTCGCGGAGTAACCAAGAAGCCATAGTAGTGTGCGCGGTAGAGCCTGGCTGTATGTATTTGAATCCACGACATGCTATCGTTTGCACATATCGAGATATTTGTTGTCATTCCACTGGACTACAGGAATGGCAATGGGAATGTCATTCGCAGCTGTTCAACAGCATCGAGGATCCATACTATCCTTGAAGCACTGCGATGCTCGTTGGCCCCTGTATCATGGCTACTCTACGGAGCTCGGATCTTTCATACTGCTGTTGGCCGAGGGTGGGCAGCACCATCTCATCTCGCGACCATGATGGCGAAGCAGGGATGGACCTCTGGGGGCATCTCCTACCGCTTGAGTCGCTTAGCCCATGCAATCCTCGACGCGGCAATTCGTTGCATTCAGCGGAAACGCTCAAGCCCGGGCCATCGGTACGTGGCCGTCGGAGGTCACTTGAGCTGTTGCAAGCAAATCGAAGGATGCCACATTTACCTTCAAGATCGCTGTTAAATTCGGCATCATTCCAAAATCGCGCTGGTGACAGAGGAGCAACGAATGGACGCCTCCCGCGCGGTGGCGTACACGGGTCCAGTTCTCGACGACTCGAACGAGTTCATGCAATGGAAGAATGCCTTCTTGTGTGCACCATCGACTGCGGCCTACGCTGAGTACTTCCTTATCAAGGACTTCGCCGACCCGCATCTCGCCGAGTTTGTGTTACCCAAGGAGAGGGCGCAGCTGCGGGCCATTGCCGAAGCAAAGGCGCCGCCCATCTACCTGGACCTCCTCTCACATGAGGAACGTGATGAGATTCAAGACAGGCGCCAGGCGTACATTGCACGCACGGAAGCCAAGCTTCTGGAAGCCGCCTGCGGCCAACTGCGGAAGACTACGGCAGCTGCTGCGGCGGCTTATTTGCTCTCGGCCGTTGCACCCCACCTTCAGGCGCAGCTTACACAGCACAACGATCCGTTTGCACTATGGACGCAGCTCAAGGCCCTGCGACCCCCCCCAGCGCACCTTTTTGGCCTCTTCGAGTGCGCCGTCGACATAAAACTGACGACGCCCAGCGCGCCGGCCGTCACCGATTTTTTCGAGACTTTTGAGCGCGTGGTGCCCCTGCTAGTACAGAGGCTTCTCTCGACGCAAGACATGCCCGATCTCGTTGTGGGTCGCTCGTCCACGGAAGCCCACGCGCTTCTGCTCGGGTACCGAAACCGGCTGCGAGAAAAGATGTTGTCAGTTCTGCTTGCACAGGCGTGTGCGCCGCATCTCACACGTCAACTCGAGGCGTGGCACGCGTCCTCAGCACCGTGGAGCTACGCTGCGCTCAAGCAGCGCGTGCTGGGCTACGTACAAACACTGCCACCGCACTCGACGTTCGTTCCACCAGAATATGATCCCCAGGAAGTCGCTACGAAGCGGCGTATTGCAGTGGAGGCGACTTTGCCGCCGGCTAAGAAGAAAAAGGTGCAAATGGTGCTCAACATTCCGAAGTCGCTTACCCCCAAAGCCTCGGTGGAGGAAGCTCCAATCATGGTGTCAAGTACCAAGACCATACCTTCAGCAACTGCAGCTACGCTAAACGGCTCAAATTGCCACCAACCAAAACCCACTCACGTAGGAAATCCGGCTCAAACATCTTCCTCTGTTCAACTAAGCGTCAATGCGCTCGCCAAGCATGTACAGTCGACCCCACTGACACTGCGAACAATTGCATACCCATTGAATGGTGCCACACCTTCAGCTGCCGCACCATCAACTGCTCACTCCTACAAGGCAGCTCCGTCGGCCCCAAGGAGCTCACACCTGCAAGCAGCAGCGCCTCCTTTGCCACCAGTCACTCCACAGTCGGCGTCCCTCGCCGTAGTCCCATCGTCGGCGTCCGCACAAACAATCAAATCCACTGTAACTGCTCCACTGGCCGTGTCCACGCCAGCACCCCGAGCTCCCTCGCGACCGATAAGCGCCTCGCTTTCCCAAAAATCACCTCTGCGGGCCGTGCCGTTGAGAAGTCCGATCGACCGGGGCTGCCCCTACTGCGATTCGAAGAAGCACCTGCTGGAGAATTGCTATCAATTTCAACACGACCTCCGAGGAGGCAAAGTGAAGGCTGGTTTCCGCGTCCCGAGCGGCTTTTGTTGCGGCTACTGCTTGCTCGAGGGACAGCTCAAGCGACACGACGCAGCTGCCTGTTCGAGGCTCCTAGAAGATATGCGCAAAGGCACCGTTAACCCCAAGTATAGGGTGCCACCGCAGGTGCTCGAGGCGACACGGGGGAAGCTTCGGGCTGTCCCGATGCGGTTGCGTTTGGTCGGCGAGATGGGCGGTGGCACCGCTGCTGGCAGCGCCACGCCACCGAGCGAACCCAGCACGTGAGCGATCGCTCGCGCGCGGGCATCCATCGTAGTTGTATTTATTGCGAAAAGCCCTTCATGTATCTGCGCCCGTTGCTTTTGCTGCGGGGATTTTCGCGGATTTTCGCGGATTTTCACGTTAAGTTGCGTAAATTACGATCGTCACCTTGCACCATGTATTGCCCGAACGGAACACACGGTATCTTTTGCATGACAACGGCAATGTCCGGTCCAGCGCCGTACCGCGGGGCCATTCTCGAGGACGCTCTCGATTTGGCCGCGTGGAAGGAGCCGTTTATGGAAGCGGCAGGTGCGCTAGGCTACAGCGCGTACTACCTAGTACCAAGTTACAACGATCCTCGCCTCCAGAGTTACCTCCGCGACGCCGAAGTGGCCGCAGCCAAAGCCCAGGCCGAGCAAGATGAGCTACCGATCTACTTCGATTTGCTTGCGAGTGAAGAGCGCGACGGCGCCGTTGAGGCGAGATTCCGTCGAGTCGAAAGACGGGTCATATCCATTACAGCGAAATCGGTGGCAGCGCTGCGAGCGTCGATCGCCAAGGACGCTGCAGACTACCTGCGCTCGGCCGTCAATGCGCGGCTGCTTCTCGAGACATCGAACCCGTACGAGCTATGGCAAGGACTCACCGCCCAGAACGCACCGTCGGCCAAGAACCTCTTTGGACTCATGGAGCGCGTACTTGACCATAAGTACTCGCGTGCGATGGCGACCAGCGCTTTTCTCGCAGAATTCGACGCCGTCACTTCGCCACTCCTCGAGCTCCTTCTGGCACCAGCCGGGTCGACGACCGTCGCACAATACCAATCCCACATGCGCGAAAGGCTCCAAATTGTTCTTCTCAGTTAGGCGTTCAGCCCGTATTTGAGCCGCCAGTTCGCTGCATGGGCCGACGAGACGTGGAGCTTGGCCTCGCTCAAAGAGCGCATCGAGTCGTACATCAAGATGATCCCAGCTATTGTAGTCTTCGGGGACACCCATCCGACTCGTGAAAAGCGGGCTCTCGAATCCGATGACTCCGATGCCAAGCGCCAGAAAACTAGCCACAGCCCACGGCAAGATCGCGGTCGGAGTGCTGAGCGAAGTCGCTCGCGGTCGTCGCCCCAGTACGCTACTACTTTACGCCGACTGTGCCCGACAGGGGCTTGTGCGATCCCTTGAATTGTAGATACGGCCCACGTTCTCCCCGCCAAATACGACAGACCGCTGACTACCGCAGCCACTCGAGGTGACAAGCCAGCGGGTGCTCATGCGTAACAAAGTGTCGTGTAGGGAGGACGGCGCCGCTAGGGGGCAGCCGGAAAGTGACCATCGTGTGCAGCGGCGGAATTCAGGCGAGTCGATGGCTTCAGAAAGTGCAGGAGGTGACGGGCCAAGTAAACCCCCGCCTGGTCCCAAGCGCCCCAAGCCCAAGAAGAGTACTGAGTGCGGCTACTGCCGGCTTTTTGGCGACCGCAAGTTTCACAGTGACGCCGTTTGCTTCAATCTGAAGAATGACTCGGCTAAGAACATGGTGCACCCCGCATACAAAATGGCCCGCCCCGTGGTCAAGCCCGAAGGAAACAAGTTCTGCGTCTACTGCAAATCCACGAAGCACGAAGTCCATCAATGCTACACGCTTGCCCATGCCGTGCGCAACGGACGTGTCCGGGCCGACTTTGCGATCCCCCGGGGAACCTGCTGTGAGTATTGCCTCAAGAACAACCTGTTCAAAGGGCACTTGCCTGACAAGTGCCCACTGCGGAAGACGGCTCAAGGCACGGCGAAGGCCCAAGCTGTGGACCAGCTGGTAGACCATGTGAAGCTTGAGGAAGGTCAATGCTCCCCATAGTGAAAAAGATTTCCCAATAGCGTTGTGCTAAAGCTAGAGTTGTACTGGTACGACTTGTAGTGCGGTGGAATACCTCCGTTGGCTAGGAACCAGGTGCGTAACTTAGCGGGTCATAGGTTTTTGAACGTCCAACGTCACAAGTTGGTATTTTGTTGGAACTGAAGATATGTTCAGCAGTTCTCAAAGCAATTAGACGCGCCGGTGGAGCACCATCCACTTGCCTCGTAGGCAACCAGAGAACTTCACGCACTGCGACCTGCATCAAACGCGAATTGAAATGTTGTTTTGGTGTTGTGTGTACGGCGCGTCATCAGCAGTGTGAAGCGGGTGAATCTGAAACGAGAAGTTAGGGTGACTAAAACATCCACACGGAAGCTGCAAAGGCTTGTATTTGCATTGTAGAATGCTCGTATAGCGACTGATAGAGCTCACATTCCCGCCGTTCCGCACATAACCTCGTTGCGCGCCTCCTCAAGGATGCCCTGCGTAGCTGTCTCGTCATTGCTGTGGCCAGTGGTCCAACTGGACCATTCATGCTATCATCGCCGTCGCTTGATTCTCTATCAGCAGTACCATGAGTCCACCGCTTTTCGGTGCCATTATCGAACTTTCATGTTGCTCGTCACAATTATGGTTTTGTGGCTTGTGCCAGCGTCGGCGCGCGATGCCTGCGGTACCACAGCCCCAGGGTGCCGCTTTTTGAATGGCACGTCCGTGGTCGTTCACGCTAACGACGGTGCCGGTCTATTTGGACTCGGCAGCTTCTGGCCGCATTTCGATGAATACGTGGCCGTGACGACACCGACGAAGACACCGACATGGACAATTCATAATATCTACGGGCAGATTGCCATAGAACTCGCAAATATGTACTTGTCTCCGTGCGGAAGCAAGTGTCCCCCTGGAGCAGCCAACTTGGTTATCTTCACGAGACTTGAAAAGCCGACGCCCGCAGTGCTCTGGTCGTGTACCATGACTACAAATGGCAAAGTCGAGCTACAAAGTGCCAACGGCAACTTCCTCGATCATTGCCAGACCTGCGTCGCTCAGTTCTACTCGCCAGCACCCATTGGGAGCGATGTCTATGTGACGCAACCGCGATCAAACCGAGCAACCCAAGCATGGGCGTTGACAGCCTCTTGAGCACGAAGACAGCTTGCGAACAATTCTTGTATGGAATAATGATATAGTTTTTAGCGTACATAGTAGATGTACAGTTTACGTCTTGAAATGGGATAAGCGCGTCCAGTTCAGCTCTTGGGCCTCGGTCAAATGCCGCGCCGCGTACATAGACGCAAATGCACGTTGCCTCACACACAGGGCACCCGATGGTCAGCTCGGTGGCAGCAAATGGGCTCATGCATTAAGTAATTCGTGTCTATTTCGACTATACTTGGCAAACACCATATTTAAAATTCTTGTCATTACCCAATCAAATTCCCGTATTTGCAATTCCAGGCAAACATGACGACGCTCTTGGTTGGCAACGGCACCGCAACGACATGCAAGGTGTCATCGGTTCTGAACCGTGACCGCAAACTCTATGGAGCCCAGGTATGCAGCCTTATTAACCTCAGTGACAGCTTGAGGCTATAGCACCTCTTTGACGGCGTTGACGACACGTGTTGGAACTCTGACCAAGGTCACGGTCAGCAAGTTTGGCTGCATTTCAACCGGTACGCACAGTGTCAGACGTTCAATAGACCACGAAACTCATTAGAAGCGTGCATGTAAAGCGCGTGGAGGTGATGTTTCAAGGTGGTTTTGCGGGTGAAGACGCGCAAGTACTTGTGGCCGCTGCCAACGACCCCAAGAGCTGGGTGTCAGTTGCTACATGCCACTTCGACGACTGCAACGACCTCCAAACACTTGATATCGATGTACCTCACGTGACGCAGCTCCGGTTGCAGTTCGATCGAAGCTCTGACTTTTACGGACGCGTTATTCTCTACCACTACCGTGTTTGGGGTGATGAGGAATCGTAATTTGTTCGTCGCTTAGTCTGTGAGTTGATGCGTCGAGTTTGTGAAAAGGAATCGTCATGTTGCGCTCAAGAAAGCCCAAAATAGAGTGCCAAAAGCAGTTTTCTGATTGCCATTAGTCAGAGTTGAAATGGCAGACTTGGGGACGCCAAACGCCGCTGCCGTCGTTGTCTTCAACGAACTCGACGCTCAAGCGAGCTGCCTTGGAAAGGGTTTCACGCCACGGAGACAACAACGGCGACTTGTGGCTGCCGTTGCTGGTACTTCAGTCCTGCTACTCTGTATAATCCTTGCCACAACCCTTTCGAGATCATCGAATTCGACCACCTCCGCAGTTGCACCAGCAACCAAATTCTCCGACGTAAACATGGATCGGCGAGCTTTATTTCTTACATCGCCCATGGTAGGCGTCGAGTACAGCATCCGACCATAACACTCCGCTCTCGCCATCGTCAGCATCCGGTGGCACGTCGTCCTTGGATTCCTCTGCTTCAAACAATGTTAATCACACGACGACAGTCAGCGCAGACACCGCGTCCGAGGTGACAACTACACCACCGCCAACGACGCCAGCACCCACACGTGCGTTGTAAGATTCGAACAGCTTTATCACTGTTTGTAGAGCCATTACGAGCATACCAGGACATTCACTTCAATTGGCTCGATCCGAACAACTGGAGCGGCGACACAGGCGCTTCCATTGACTTTGCCCGTGGCGCTTTCGATGGGACCAAGATCACTGTGACAACTTTTGGAAAGCCGTACGAGCAGTCGCCCGTCATTCGCACGATCCCGGGCTGGTCTGGCGAGAAAATTTTGTTCATTGAGTGGACTACGTACGCAGAATCGAACACCAACATTTGGTTGCTGCCGACGTTGCTCGTAAATCAATTCGGCGACCTGCGCTGGCCCAATTGTGGCGAATACGATATCTTCGAGATGTTCAACGGCGGCAAGCCTAGTGGGGGCACTAAAAACTACTTCAACTATGCCCTTTTTGGCCAGTCGACGACACATATCTCATCACTCTCGTGTTTTGCACCGGAATACATTTCCAAACCTATGGTATGTAGCTATATGCAACCAATTTCACGGTCGAAGTAGGTCACGGCAAGCGCAGCGCAATATGAGATCGTCGTGGGCGTGCCGACGTCCATGGCTGTCGTCTTCGGCTCCGACACGCAGGGACAATACATCCAACAAATTCAAAACCCTGTACTAATTCCCGGTCCGAACGCAACGTACGACTTGGCGCCGGATCAAGGCGTCGTCGGTGCCAAGATCTACAATGACGCCAACCACTACTGGGGGGTGCCCCCCGTTGGAGGGTGTGCAGCGGGCTTCAACCCCTCTACCGGGTACCCATTCTTTGGCGAGTTCCGTCTCGTATTACAAGAGCAATTCCTTGGCCATTTTGAAGTGACTCAGTTCAAAGTGCTCCGGAAACGCTAGCTCTGGCTTACCCTCAATGCTAATCGTGTACTTGTTTTTCCCAACTTTTCTTTTGTGCAGTTGCTGGGGGGCTCTCTTAACATTGGGGGCCTAATTATAGGTTTCCGGGATGATCGTGACGGCGCGCAAGACGCCGACGTGCGATGTGCGGGTGCAAATGGGCAGCGCATCCACCCGCCCCAAGACGGCTCACAACCTAAAGGTGTCCCGCGGGGCGTTGCCTGTGTACGAGCGCCCGACACCACCCCGAGCGACTTCACCCTGCAAAGTAACCCGGCAAGGCGCTCGGCTACCGCTGTGCTCGCCTAAAGCTGCATATCGCAAGCCCACCATCATCGTGAGCAAACATGCGATCGAGATGTCGATTCCGCGACCGGTGGGTGACGAGGACCCCGAGACACCAGACCGCTCCCGTATCCAGGAACTTGCCAAACATACGCCAGGCCAAACCATTTTCCACCCCGACATCGACTTCGATGGGCTGCGGCCGCTCATTGACATTGCGTACTGGTCCTCTTTCGCCGAAGTCCGGCGCGACGCCGCTGCTGCCTTCTGCACGCTCAGCAAAAACAGTGCGTTATCATTCACGGTGGGCACTCACTGCGCCTTAGCTGCCAACCTTGAGACGATGGCGCAGGCAGGTGCACTAGGGGCGGCGCTGGCGCTTCTGGCCACCAACAAACACGCAATGGACCTGGCGATTGTACGCGACGCCACCGACACCCTTGCTGCCCTCGTACGACGCCATGACCGGCATAACAGACGGACGGACACTTGATGCGTAGGCGCAGCTGCCAAGCATGCAACGTAAGCTCCTAGGCGCACCCACGGGTCTCTCCACCGTCTTTTCGCTTTTGCGCGTCGCCGACGTCCGCGTCAAGCGCGCGGTTCTAAAGCTGCTGGGGCACCTTCTCGAGGTGCCCGAGGCGTCAGCTCTGCTTGTGGATCACGGCTGCTTCAACAACCTCCTGCACCTCGTGCACTCGCTGTCGTGCCGCAAGGACCGGATCCTCAAGCGCCTGGCCGTGGGGCTCCTCCAGCTGCTCGCGACACCGGAGGCTAACAAGCAGCGCATTGCGGAAGACGACACCAGCCTTCCGCAGCTCTGCGCGCTCTTTCAAGACCCCTACCTCGAAGTTGACGCCGGGTTTCGCAAAGCGCTGCTTGAATGTATATTGGCTCTGAGCCATGAAAAGCACGCGGCGCGCCGGCTTGTTGAATGCCGCATCGTACCGGCTCTGCTTTTTGTGCTCACGACGGCGAGCGGTGCGAATGCCCCGGCCATGGACTTGCTTCTGCTTGTGCTGGCCGTGCTTGACCAGTTTAGTACCGACCCGCGCATGGCACTGCCGCTGCTGCAGCACGATGTCGTACCGACGCTCGTTGCTGTGGGCTTTGCCACCGACGAAAGGGACCAGCTGCACCGCCCACTCATGACCAAGGCGCTGGGAATACTCGCACAGCTCACGAAGCGTGCCGAGGCACACGCCACCGCTATGGACGTCGGGGTCGTCGACCGCATTTCGCAGTACAAACTCTTCCACGCGCCCGAGCGAGTCGTGCGCGAGTACAGCTTGAGCATTCTCGTGGCGCTGGCAAAATGTGTCACGCTCCCACGGCGCCCGCGGTTGCCGATGCCACCTGTTGACCACGCGTGCCACATGGAGCTCGTAGCGCGGGGGTATCTGCACTGCGCCTTTGCAATCCTCGGCCATGCTAATGGCGTATACGAGCTCGTAGCCAGCAGCAAGGACAGCACCAAAGCCAGCGAAGCGTCGGACGAAGCGCTGCTGGCGAAGATCGCGATGCTCAACGCGCTCACGCACCTGACTGAAAGCAACAATATCCGCGTGCTCGTGTGCAAGCCGGCCGTGCTCGATGCCGTTTTGGACGTCGCGCGCCATAAGACAGCGCTTGTTACCTGCGCCAAGCTTGTCGCGGACCTTTCAAGCCACCCGGACAACCTCACCAAGCTCGTGGAGCCCCGCCTGCTCCTGCTCTTGCTCAAGTTCATCGCACCCTCGTGTCGCGACGACGACGTTCGGTACCATGACCGCTGCGGCGGTGTTTGAGCCGCTGATGCGTAGGTACGAAGGCGCACGAGCGTTTGCGGCCCTCGCGGCCTTTGTGAGCATGCCCACCCGGGAGCGCCTGGTGGCTGGGGGCGTCGTGGGCTTTCTGATGCGTCTAGCCAAACATGCCGCCTGCGAGATTCCAATTGTGCGCGGCACAGCGCTCCTTGCACAGACGGCGATCGGGTACCTCAAGCACGATGCCGCGGCGCTGCGCATCCAAACGGTCATGCGCAATTGGCGCGCCAAGCACGTCGCTGCCGACATCAAGGAGGCGGCGGCCGTGGCGTTGCAGTCACCGCACCGCCGCCGGTTCAAGCAGATTGCGCTGCGGGCGACACGAGCCGTAGTCGCCGAGCGCGAGACTCGCACCAACATCCAGCAGGGCTTTCTGGCCAAGAAAGGACAGTCGTTTAACTAGACCCAGCCACTGCACAGAGTGGCTAGCAGCATTGAGAACGATTCCAGAGTAACCTCCTTCCAGCATTGATTGTACCTTGACCGGGTTCATGCAAAAAGCAAGCACGCTAAGGTCGTGCTTTGCATGGAGCACTGACTGAAGTTTTGGTAAGCGCGGTGAACAGGAAGCTGTTGCAACTTTGCCGTAATGGAACTAAGTCGTCTTTGCAGCCAAGAGGACACCTCACACCACCCGGTCACGCCACGATCTCTGCACGTGCTAAAGCGCGCTAGGTAACTTATGACGACGCGCTTTGCGCCTCTTTCCTGGGCCTGGGTTGCATCCGAGGAAAACGCCAAACTTGGCATAAGCAATGATACTGAGTCCACAACCATTTGCATACACCGTCCTGCAATCAGTGCAGCGTACGTACCTTGAGGCTCTAGCGCCAGAGGTCCCTCAAGACATCCACCCGCAAGCGTATCAAGTACGTTCATAGACGAGGATCTAGTGGTTTGTGGCTTAAAACGAATGGCCTTCGCGCACGAGACGGTAGCGCACGAGGACGACGGCCACGCCCCACGCAAGCACCGTCCAGAGCATCCACAGCAGTGGAAAGAGAAACGTGAGCAGGAGCCCATCCGCGTCCTCGCTAGTCGTGCCGTGAGTACACCCGGGACCTCACACCACCAGTACCTGCAACGGGGGTTGAGCACGATGGCGCCGCCGACCTCGATACTGCCGCAGTTGGGTGCATACCGGTCCTTCAGCCAGCCGAGGATGATGGGCGATGGCACGTCGCCGAGGGCGTGGATAAGAAGAGTGTTGACAGCCACGGCGAGCGGGCGGCGAGACGGCTCGACGCA
Organism: Achlya hypogyna; assembly: GCA_002081595.1. NCBI lineage: Eukaryota > Oomycota > Saprolegniomycetes > Saprolegniales > Achlyaceae > Achlya > Achlya hypogyna. The sequence goes on along the minus strand of JNBR01001838.1, from coordinate 10,936 downwards.
AAGCAGCACTGCGATGGCCGTGCACGACGGCGTCGCGAAAAGAAACACCAAAGCGAGCGCCACAAAGACGAGGAACCATGCCTTGGACGGCAAGCCGTACCAGGCAACGATCGCCAGCGCCGTACCGACGGCCATAAGCACGGCCATCTGCCGCAAGGCGTAGTACTGTCGTACGGTTGTGTGCACTTGATGCGCCGAAAGATCGAGCAGGTAGCCGCCGAGTGGTGTACCGATGACAGCGCTCACAACTACGCAGGGGTGGTGAGTGCGGGAGCCGCGGCGGGACGTACCGACGAGGGCGCCAAAGACCATGGAGGCCTCGGTCTCATGCTCAAAGACGCCGAGGCCGATGAGAAAGAGTGGGCCGAAGACGCCGAGGCCAGAAATGGAAAATGTGAATGCCGCCGACCCGAGAACGCTTAGTAGGAAGACGGGGTGCACCATCACCTCGTAGCTTTCGAGCCAGAAAGAACGGTCAGTCGTTGGCTCCGGTACTTTTTGAAGGAGGTGCTGGCCTTGTTCTTCGTCGAGCTTGTGGTCGTGCGTCGGGGCCGTGTTCCCAGGCTGGTCGTACATGGCGGGGATGCCCATGAGGCAGATGTAAGCGAGGGGCAGCATGGCCGCTGCTTCGAGGTAGTACGCCCATCCCCAGCCCCACGAGGAGTTGGAGAGCACAGCACCGTAGGCATAACCCAATGCCGTACCGGCCTAGGGCCACGTTGTTGACGGAATGATGAAGAACCGTCGTACCGAGGTAAGCGTAAAGAAGACGCCCATCCAGAGCGTCCGCGTTGAAGGCGGCGCATGGTCATCGATGAAGGGCGGCGCGATGCACTGGAAAGAAGATTCGCCGATACCACTGAGGATACGCCCCGCAAGTAGCAGGCCGAAGCTCTGATAGCCCTTGGCGGCGCCGCACATGACCATGGCGATACACCACATGAAGAGGCCGATGGCAATGAGCCGGAATGGCTTCATGAAGATTGAGAGATACCCAAAGAGCATGATAAAGACGGCGTAGCTTGCAATGAACGAGCTCGCAAGCAGCCCGAGGTAGAAGCCCTCTTGCGTCACAGCGATGTTCATCGTGGCCTCGATGAAGTATTGAAACTGCGTCGGCGCGCCGGGGATGATGCCTCGGTCAACGTAGTTGAGTAGGTTAATGGCGCAGAAGAGAACGAAGATCCACGACGTCGCCGCCATCGCCGCCATCGTTGTCGCTGTCGTCGGTGGTTCTGCGTGTGGACGAAGTCGGGATGGTGGTCATCCGGATGCGACATCCGGATTGGGATTGTTCCGAGCCGTTGCCACCTTCAACCCCCGGCGCCTCCTCGTTGCCCTCCTTCGCACCGCAAATGCACAAGTTGTCATGCGCTTCGTCACGGACGATTCCCAAACCAATTCCTTACCCCGTATCGGCAGATACTAGAACGGGTTGTCGCAGTTGAGCTGTGGTCCAAAGCGGTTCACTTGGGTGCATGTGCCCATTGCAACAAACATGTCAACTTTCCTTGTTCATCGCGTTCACGCCGCCTCCAACACGCCTTCTACAGCGTCGATACGAGATTGAGTTCCAAGGAGAATGCAGCTACGGATAGATACCGGTGTTAATTTAAGGAACAATAGTAAACTACACGATGGTCCTGCGAATCGCTTGATGTGCCAAGGATATTTCGTACTACGTACCAGTAGTACGCAGGAGGGAGGGCGAGTTATGCGGGAGTGAACCTGCGTGCACGTTCAGCCTCGCCAGCTACCGCCCCTATATCAAATAGCGCTGCCACGAACATCCACCTAACAAATAGCGCTGCCAAATGCATCCAACATAAGGACAACTGTGAGGTGTTTCAGCATAGTCAGTACGCTGCGAGCATGCAGAAGGGCGCATGAAGAAGGGGGAATCTCGAGCGAGAGCCAATGCATCTTGTTTGAGGCTCACGATGCACATGTTTGTCCAGTGTGTCAATGGCAATTTGGTTTTGTCCGGTTGATGCACCTGTATCCGGTGAGTATATCCGGATGGTACTTAAGCGGATGAGCTCTTTTAAGTCCGCTCACAAAAGTTTTGCAAGCCGAACCGGCCGACAGACGACAGCAGCCGCAGCATGAAGAAGAAGGTTGGTGCTGCCATCGGCGGCGAAGAGGCTCATGCGCTCGGCTTAGGTACTCTTGATGGGCAAGTCCGGCTCGGGCAAGACGTCGATGCGTTCGATTATCTTTGCCAACTACCTCGGTGCGTCTTGGTCATCGCCTTCGAGGTGCCAAACGCTTCTTGTGTCTAGCCCGCGATACGATGCGCCTCGGCCCCACGTGTAAGTGCTTCTTGATGATAGCAATTATGATGGACCCTGTGGTTCTTATCGTGCTGTGTAGTGGATGTTGAGCATTCGCATGTCCGCTTCCTCGGCAACCTTGTTCTCAACCTCTGGGACTGCGGCGGGTGGGTTCATTGATGAAGTTGACTGTTGCCGACTTGATCTCTAGGCAAGATGCATTTTACGAGAACTACTTCGAAAGCCAGCGCGATCACATCTTCCGCAGCGTCGAACTGCTCATCTACGTCTTCGATATCGAGTCCCGCGAGCTGGAGAAGGACATGAACCACTTTGATGGCTGCCTTGAAGCCATCGAGCAGAACTCCGAGTCCGCCAAGGTGTTTGTCCTCATCCACAAGATGGATCTCGTGCCCGAAGCTCAGCGCGACGCCGTTTTTGAGCAGCGCAAGGAGATGATCCTGTCGCGCACGGGGGTACGTCGCCATTCTATCTCGCCGACCGTAGTCATGGACTGGGCTAGTCGATCCCAACCGTGTGCTTTGGCACATCTATCTGGGACGAGACGCTCTATCGCGCGTGGTCGTCCATCGTGTACTCGCTCATCCCCAACATGCAAGATCTCGAGCGCCATCTCAACGTGTTTTGCTCCATCTGCAACGCCGACGAAGTCGTGCTTTTTGAACGTGCGACCTTTCTCGTCATTGCCAATGCCACCCACACGACGCATCGCGACATGCACCGCTTTGAGAAGATTTCCAACATCATCAAGCAGTTCAAATTGAGCTGCTCCAAGACGCAGGCGCAGTTCCAAGGCATGGAGGTCCGCAACTCCAACTTCACGGCCTACATGGATTTCTTCACGACCAACACCTACGTCATGGTCATCATGAGCGACCGCTCTATCCAGGCGGCCACCACGCAGCTCAACATCAAGGCTGCGCGGCCCGTCTTTGAGCGCTACGTCCAGCAGGCCAACTAGGATGCACTTTGAATGCACGTATGCTCTTTTGTGGCTTTGACGTTGCTCAGCACCGCTGGTGGGCAGCCTTGTTCATTGCACCATCAGGTTGTTGGAGGAAATTCGCTTGGGTCGTACTTGTAATTGCCCTAAATAAGACAGTGGGCGAGTATCCCGTGTCCAGTTGTCGTACATTTTCATCCCCTTTTGCAAAGTATACATGCCGTACTTCAACGCGGCGTCTCTCGATCGCTTCTGGCCCTTCAAGAACTGCTATCCTTGCAAAAGGCGTACTGCACCACGTGACAAGTATCAGCAATGGCAGCATATACTGATCTAGGATAATTTTTATATTGTGCATCTTAAAATGGAATATATTGTGTGTAATTAGTTGTACACTTTAGATCCATGCAAATAAAAGGCCAAAACGTATGCAAACTGCGCGCTACGGAAGGGCGTGGAACCAGTTGACAATGGTCGAGTGACCGAACTGCGCTGCCAGCGCACTGGCGTGCATCGCGCAGCCTTCGGACCGGTGCAGGTGCAAGTACCGCACGATGTCGAGGCTTCCGTGTGCAGCAGCCCAGTTGATTGCGTGCTCGGTGCATCCCTCGTCGCGAAACTCGTGGAGAAAACGGACAATGTCCAGGTGGCCGTAGAGTGCCGCGCCATCCATGGCTTCCTTCGTGCAACCCTCGCGGCGCACTTCGTGCAAGAAGCGCACGATTTCCAGGTGCCCGGAGAAGGCGGCGCTGGTCATGGCGTACGTGGTGCAGCCTTCGGTGCGGTGCGTATGGAGGAATTGAACGACGTCGAGATGGCCGTTCTTGGCGGCCTGGTCCATGGCAAAGCTGGTGCAGCCTTCACTGCGGTGTTCATGGAGGTACGCGACGACGTCAAGATGGCCGTTTTCGGCGGCTTGGTCCATTGCATACACAGTACAGCCTTCCGTGCGGTGTTCGTGAAGGAAGCGGACGATGTGGAGGTGGCCCGCGGCGGCCGCGCTGTTCATGCAGTCGACGGTCCAGCCGGTGACGCCATCCAGATCGTGCAGATAGCGGAGAACATCGAGGTGCCCATGTTTAGCAGCGCCATTGAGCGCATAGTTCGAAATGGGCACGATGCTGTTGTTGCTGCCGTCGCGAGTGGCAATGGCCACAAGATGCGAAAGCACGTGCAACTGCCCTGCGACGGTGGCACAAAACATGGCATATTCAAGAGCGCGGTCGTGATGGGGCACATGGCGCAGCACGGCCTGCACCATGGGCAGGTCGCCGCGGGCGGATGCGAGGCCCACGAGGCTATTGTCCTTAAGGGCGACCGTCACAGATGGCCGGTCCGTCTTGGCAGCATACGCCTTGATGGCGGCGCCGACGCCAGTCATGTACTCGGCCACGCGTAGGAACAGCGACGGGTTCGTGAGCACGGCAATCGCGGCAGCGGGGTCGCCCGTGTCGGTGTTGCGCGCGGTGGGGCGTGTCGGCGGCGCGGTCATGGCGATGGCAGGGAGCGAGTTCGTTCGCTTGTCGCAGGCGAATTGCGGATAGAAAAGACGATGGTATCCGGACGCCCAGCCTGGTTAGGGGGCGTTGTCGACGGCGAAGAGGTGGCGCGACAAGAAGGCGGGCGGGGCGGGAGACGGCGGCGGGCGCTGGAGGCGGGCGATTGAAAAATGGCTCGAAGCTGAAAAAGAAAGGCGGCCGTTGGCAGCGTTTCAACGGCGTCCTATCACGGGCCGTCCAGCTTAATTTTCGAGCTACGCCGTTGGACCATTCCGCGCATATGGAGGAAATGGCCGTCGAGCATCATGGCCCGCCCAGCGGGAGCGACAGGCGTTGGACTAAGTGTCTGGAGGAGGAGAGAGACCCTCTCGGACAGGCGGCGAGAGCGATAAGCGGGGGATTGGGCTGTTTATACGAGCACCCGTACCACACCCGAGAGGCCACGCATTGCGCTCGGAGCTGAGGGCTAACCGGCGCCGTTTGCCGCCAGCGACACGGTTGGCTTAGCTCGAGGGCTGTGACTAACTGGCTCTGCGCTCTAATGGCTTCAACACCATTTCGCCTAGTCGCTTCGGCTACTCGCGGGAAAGCGAGAAGCGAGAAGGGAGAGAGGACCACCCCGCTAGCCGAGCCGCCTGTGGGCTTTGGCCGCCGCTGCCAACAAGCAGCCACTTAGTGTCAAGTGGTCGCAGGTGGTCGATCGCGAAGATGCAATGGCCCATGTGTCTTTATTGAAATATGATTGGCTAAAATGAAGTCTGCAATCGTGCCAGCAGCCAATCAGGGCGTGCCCTTGGCCAACTCGGCTCAGAAGAGCGTGGCCGTCCGTCGACCGCATGCTCGCCCACACTCGCCGATTCCTACGGCGCTTCCGTGGCCGTCCGCTTCTTCCGACAACCATGAGCCTTAGTACCCAATCACCTCCTGCAGAAGATGCTCCGGCTCCGAGCTGGCAGGCCAAAGGCAAGGCCTTCCTCAAGGAGTACGGCAAGGTTGGCCTCGTCACGCACGCAACGCTCTCGGTCGTGTCGTACTCAGTGCTCTACCTAAGCGTTGCCAAGGGCCTTGATGTCGGTTCGTTCATCGATAGCTGGAGCACGAGTGTGCAGGCTGCTGCAGCCACCAGCGGCAACGGCACAACCGCTGGCGACGGAGTGCACACAGCCTCCAACTTCGTCGTAACATATGCGCTGTACAAGATGCTGGCGCCGTTGCGGTGGCCTCTCACGTTCTTTGTGACACCCCTCGTCGTGAAACAATGGAAGAAGCTTGGTCCCAAGAAGGACGAAGATCCTAAGACCATGCAATAAATGCAATAAATTGTGTATCGACTGTAGAAGAGCTATCGCTCTAAAACTTGTGCATATTGGTCCCTAGTCCTTTAGGCCTGCAAGCTTACAGCGACAGCGACTTCTCATACATGCTTACTCACGGCGAGGCCACGGATCACTGGTTGCGTCCTGGCAGTGCCCCGGCCACGGAGACTAGTTAGTTTTGGGGCAGTGCCCACAGAGGCATCTCAACTCCAGCTCGTCTGCAGTCTCTTGATGCTAGGTTGCATTAGGCCAGGCTGAACCACACAGGAGTTTATCGCCCAGGTATTTAGCTGCCGAGCAGCAGTGCTCAGAAGGCTCGGCACTACACCTCTCGGCAGCCACACTCAATTGCGTCAGATGAAGTTCTCGATCTTGACAGCCAAGTCCTCCTCAGTCCAGGGGGTGTGTGGAGGGCTTGTCAGGGGTGCTGTACCACCGAATGGGACGCAAGGCCTTCGCGCCTTCATCTTGCAGCGCGAAGCATTCTCAGCTGCCTTGCGCTTGACACTCAGCGATGGGCCTCTGGGGGCGATGTCAATTGCTGGAGGAAACGGACGACGGGCAAGGCGCGACGGTCGATTGTGAACTAGGGAAACGTCGACAGCTTCCCGCGGAGGCGCAACTTCAAGCATATCTGTGCGGTTCACGTCTGAGATCGTCAAGTCGACCACGAGTGCATCGACAGTGGGTGTGAACGAGGCTGCGCCGTACTTAACTTTGTCAGCCGAAACGTGTTTTGGGCATGTTTTCGATAAGCTACCGCGGCTCGCCACGCGTGGTTGATTAGGTGGAGGACAAGGCGGCGGATAGGCGCCGCTAGCGCTTTCTTCATGAAGAGTAGCAGAGAGTTCGGGTTCGCTTTCGCGAGTGAACGCTGTGGAGTTGTTGCTCGACGGACACAGTGCTTTGGTGAAGGCAGGCAGAGGTGATCGTATGAGGGCACGAATATTCGCTTTGATAATCGCATAGTCGCCACCTGCGCCTGCAAGATGCCACGAGTGAACGACTGTTTGAAGCCCGGGCGGTAATGCGTGGGTGAGTAGCGTAGTTTTGACTCGATCGAGGAGCCTGTCGATAGCGGCGCTTGGCACGGAGAAGGTAATTCCATGGGTGAGAAAGGTCAGGTACGGCTCCAGCGCTGCGTCAAATCGTGCCAAGAAGTCGTCGAGGCTCTCGCCTGTACAAACACTGACGTTTAGGACGTGGTTGAACCTTGTGACTGGATTCGTATGAGGCCAAGCCTCGACAGACTTGGCCGCAACCAAATTCCAGAGCACGAAGGGATCTGTGACGCGTGGCAGGGATCTGCGCAGCTCGGGTGCGATGGCAGACAGAATGAATTGCGTGGCAGCCTTTGCGCGGTGTGCATGCAAGTGATAATTTGCCTCGTCGAGGGCAGCAGCGAGCATCGCCTCAACGTAGGTGGGACACATCGGTTCAAAGTCAGTGGACGTTGAACCGAGACATAGATCAGTGTTCCATGGCCAAAGGTAGAAGTCCCGCAGGTTAATCGCATCGGCCGCTGCAAGGAACAATGGTTGCCATTGCGGCAGCTGCGCATAGGACGCAAGCTTCGGGCCCATGTACTGGAACGTTGTTGCTTCTTCCATTCCGGAACAAAGATCCAATTAAATGTGGCACATGACTAATTGTGGTATTACCAAAACTAACAGCTGCTGCAATGGAGGAGGCACCGATAGTTTCGTCATGCATCACAGCTCATTAGAGTCCGAGTCCTCGCCGACGCTGGAGCAATAGGTTGCTTCGAGATCGTCGGGCTTCCGTCGCCGACTCCAGACGACTGCCACTAGAATGATGCCTCCGGTTGCTGTAGCAACGAACACGCCGAAGCCCCACACCCCTAGTGTAAGACAGCATTAGCAGCAGCAGCTAACAGGAGTTGTACATCCAGATTTGTTGGCCGTGGGTGCAGTGCGAAAGCTCTTAGGTTTGGTGGTCACAGAAAGGACCCAAAATTCATTTGGTGAACCGACGATTGATGCGGCTGCAGCAGCACACAAGGCTTCGTCAGCGAACTCGGAGCAGGCATCTCCTGCACGGATGCAGAGCTCCTCGGACGTGACGGCGATCCATTGTGTTCGACGCTGCACGCAAGTCCATGCCAGCGTGGGACGAGAGCTTGTGAGAGCAGCATGGGCCAACGCACACCACGACGTGGCATTCTCGAAACCCGAGGTTCCCCAGTAACTTGTGTGCGCTGCGCCGCACTGCGCAGGGTAAATCGTCGGTGGCCGCGTCAACAAGTCGGCAACGTTCGTGGCAGTGGTACAATTGACACCGTCGCTCGAGAGGCACTCGGGCAAACCGGATGACGCGGTACGCACGGAGAGGTACCCGTCGGGAGTTCCAATCGAGCGCCACGATGACGCCGAATCGTTGGATGTCAAGTCGTTGAAAGTCGTCGATGGACGAAGCCGGAACGACGTGATGCGGTTGGTCCACGAGCCAAGGAGTAGCGTCGAGTGGTGCCACGTGGCGTTCATACCATCGCGATCCGTCGTGATGAGCTCCATTCGCGGGTCGAGCCCAATGGATGAAACGGGGCGCGACCACTGGGTGAGGACGTCGCTCGGGTTGTCCGAAGGCGCGACGGCGAGAGACTGCCCCTCGTAGCCAGGTAGTTCGTACAGAACCAAGGCGGCGTCGGCGGCTAGCAAGACGATAAGGAGAAATGCAAGTAGGTGCCATCGGAAGTAATTCATGGAAACGAGTTAAAGTAAAAATGGTAAAGATGGATCCGAAAGGAAGTAATTAGCATGCTAACGAATAATTGGTCTTGGGTGGTGATTTGATCGCACTGCGCCAAGGGCATTGTACCCGCGGTAGGTCCTGTGTTGGTTAACTACTAATCCACCACCATATGGCTGATCGTTATTCCGCATTGAAAGGACGTGTTTTCGTGTGCTAGTTTGAGCTGCTCTCGTGCGTAACAGGCGGCAGAGCTGCAGAAACAGGAACTTTGACCTAAAAAAGTAACTTCGCCAAAAAATTTTGATTCACCTTCAATGCAAGCAGAAACATTGGTTGCAACTAGGGTTGCTGTGCAAAACTACATTGATGCATGTATTTCCCATTTGTCGTAGAAACCAGAGTTTCCCGGCGTCCAAAAATGGCGGTGGTTTTTATCCAGCTTCACCAGCCAGTGTGTGACTTAAGCAAACTGGGGTGTAACCAAAGTTCCGAACAATGAAGGGAATTTCAGGGCCATCGATATCCCTTGCTTCCGTTACCAGTGTAGTAGCATCCCGAAGACATTGGTCGACAGCAAAAAAGCACAATCTCGGAGTTGATGAGCAACAGGAACAGACTGTGATCACTTACATGAGACCGATTTGCCTTCGATAAAGCGTTTCCATACGTTTGAGGTGGGGAGGATGCCCCGGCCATTGCGACACAAGACTGAGCCCCTGTAAATAAGCATGTTCTGGGTCAATTACCCACCGTGGGCCCTTGTTAGTGAGCTGTCTAGGATCATTGCCCTACCTAGGGCACTGAAACACTTAACTAGCCAAATCCGCTTTCCTGAATCGAGGGCTCCTAGAGGACGGCTTCCCAGAGGGATTGCTGACTTCTTTGTGTAACCCGACACCAAGGCCGTTCGCTGCTGGACATTATTGACAATCTGGCCAAACGACTCAGCAATCACACAATTTTCTAGGTTCATTGTTACTCCTACAAGCTATGGATATCAAGGAGGGTGAGCGACCAAGCTGCAAGATCTGGAAAAAGTACGATATTGATACGGAGATGGTAACAGGGAGGCAAAAAACTCTCCCTGTAAGTGGCACAAGCTGAGCGTGTCCAGCAAGGCACACGAAAACAACTCATGAATAACTCATATCGTTATTGTGAGTGTTGTATTGCTAATAAGCTAGATTCAGAGTCTAGAGTGCTAACCATTACACCATACGAGCGCGCTTGTACTTCTCATTGCGCATCTACTATCTACTACCACTAATGTACAACCATTACCTTCCTCTCCACGCATCACCCATACAGACGGCGACCCAATTGCATCGCATCGCCCACATGCATACCCACTCTACTGGCTACACATCCACTCCATTTTACATTTTACCATTAACGACGATCCTACTCGTCTGCCACGCATTTCTCCATTGGCCACGACAAACACCACATTACGTTCATGCAAGCGAAGTCATTGTGGTCCACAATGGCTTCCACCAACATTTACCACGATTATTCTCTTGGCGTCAAGCACCACCTCGTGCACGACTTGATTCATGCCGCCGGCGAAGTTGGGCGCAGTCGGTTGCACGTTGAGCAAGCGCTGGGCGTATCGGGTTTGTGAGATCAGTGGCAACTCTGCCGTTGTCGAAGGTGTCAAACAGCATGGTGTGCTACGCGGGTTTCCCGAGAACTGCACGACGTTTGAGTTCCAAGCCACATGCAGGCCTGCCCTCGGACGCCTTGTTGACGTGGTTGTTGGTGTCGCATTCCTGGACTGTGGAGATTACAACGCCTCGTCGTCACGGTTCGCAAATCCGAAGACCCGCGATGAGCAGTACCTGCTAGCCTTTTTCGTGTGCAAAGGCGATGTGCCTCCAGTATTCCTGCGCAATCGCCACAGTCGAGAATTTTGTCGACCTGGATGCCCTGGGCGATGTACACGTGCTTGGCCCGCGGTAATTACGCAAGTTTGCAGGCGAGGGCGTGAAGACTGAGTCCTGTCGCTACCTTTCGAGAAACGAGTATTTTTCGAGATGGACTCACAAGATTTCAACAGGTTGTGGAGGTTCTCATGATACTACACCAATTCCACTTTCATTTGGCCATTTGTCCGATGTATTTGGCCAATCCATAACTATATTGTGCCTAGTGTCCACTTAAATTGGCCTAGCG